>BQKZ01005521.1:14314-27971 GCA_036244855.1 Temnopleurus reevesii | reverse complement strand
AATATTTTAAACAGAGGACTGTGGAGGATATTTAACAGTGTTGCTTGAGCACAAGATTTATATTGACTACGTATATGATTTGGATTTTTAATTGTATTATTTTATCAGCGCACAAAGCATTATGTGTCATATTTAATTTGTCTATCCAGACATCCCTTTATCTAATGCATACGTTCAAAGATTTGTTATGTATATAATTGCTTAATTGGAAAATAGGCTATAGTGGCCACCCAAGGGAGACAGAATAAGTGGCCACTGTAGGCAAGTGACCTCTGTAGGCAGGTTCAATAACACACGTTTTCATCTGGAGGGAACCAATTTACTTGGCCACTATAGACAGGTGGCCGCTAAGACAGGTTTGACTCTATTTTTGTTATGTCAATAATCTTTTGACAAAGAGATAACTTGTTCAGTTAATTTCAAATGTTCATTTTTTTTTCTCTCTCATGTTTTTTTATTTAAAAAATATTTTATGTTAAGATGTGGTCACACCGGCCGAACTGAGCTGTAGTGGTCCTTTAGCGGTAGGGATTTAGTCTGAAAAGAGAGACCCTAGTGTTTCAGTATGTGCTTGTACAAGAGCATGATACAGGGTATGCAATGTGTGACTACATCACACACAGCATTGTTCCTTCCTACAGCCTAGGGTAAGGCAAAAACAATACAGTGTGTCACATAGTGAAATGTTGCATACTCTGTATCATGCTCACACAGAAAGCTTAGGGTCTGTACTTGCAGACTACGCTAAAGGACCGCTACAGCTCCGCTCGGCCGGTGTGACCACACCTTAATATTGTTCACCAAAATAGGAATTAGGCATAATGTATCATTTGTATTACTTCACTTTCATTTTATTTTGTGTAATTGCTATCAAGTGATACCTTTGCAACAGAATTAGTAAAAAGTTGAAACAGGACTACAAAATCTTGATGGATATTTAGAGGACCAAACTGGATTCAGGACAAATCTGTTTTGTTTTTCTTGGGTTCTATTTTTATACCAACCATCAAAAAATATCTGTTGCATTGATGTGTTATGTAAATGATATAACTGTCAAGCTAATGCCAATTGGCAATTACACAATAGATAGTGGTATAAAGCATTGGAAATTTTGTTTTATATCATATCAAAATATTATATATTGTCAATATATAAAACATACTTCTGCATGTACTAACCATCCAATATCTGCAGGAAAAGTAAAGATTATAAACAGTTTGGTGGCAATTTCTAATTCAGATTTTGACAAGTTTGTTATATAGAAGTACTATATATTCTCAAAATACTGCCCTGTACTTGTAACCCCCTCTCCCTTGTGCAATTTTGAGGCTTGGGGAGAGCCAAAAGTCTTTCTCTTGCACTTTAAATTCTTTGATATTCATTTGAGTTGTCTAAAGTTATCAATGGATAGCAATACAGCAAATGTATTAATCATTATGTGGAATTTATTCTTTATTTCATCAATACCTAATATGTAATCTCTTTCTAAGACACATGTAGTCATTGTACACAGCTGGGACCTGTTTCATAAATCTGTTTGTACACCTACGCATGACTCTACAAATGACTGTTGACACTTTCCAGCCCTCAATGATACCGCCTGTCGCTAAATCGCACCTGAGAAACTAGGATCACCATTCGTTCGTAGATTCATGAGTAGATGTACAAACAGCTCTATGAAAAGCAATCCTGGTTGCTTAGGCATGTTTGATTGTTCTTACTTCAACAAAAGGATTACATATATTGTTTGAAGGTCTCACTCGTGGAAGAATGATGAGAATAATGCTTCACGGTACAACGAGTTATCTTTCTTGGAAATGTGAGTGGTCCTAAAAAGGACCTACCCACTCTCGACGTTTCGATGAGCATGTTCTCATCGTTTCTCTAAATGATGAGAACATGCTCATCCAAGAAAGATTTCCAAGAAAGATGAACTCGTTGTACCGTGAAGCATTATTCTCCAAAGGATTACATTTTAAGAAATTAAACATTCTAATGGTGGGAATACCCTAGTCTGTAGATGTCGTATTCATCAAAATATTCCTCAATAATTTCCTTTACATAGAGGGTATTCAGCTATCAAAGTGCAATATATATATGTTATATTTAAGGGTTGCTACTTCTCTCTTGTAGTAAAAATTATATCCAATGAAATCTCTATGAAATACTTATATAATTTGGGGGACTAACTTTGGATGATTACTAAAATGTGATAGTAAAAACTAACTTTGTTATATTGAATATGTTTGCATATTATTTTATGAATGATAGTTATCATTTAGTGTGAAAGCCAGGCTTTCTTTCCCATTTTTATTGATTATTTATGTTTTATTGTTTGGCTGTTTGGAGGTTCTGTTCTGTGCTGTATTTATTTTGGAAGTTGTACATACCGTACTTAATAACTGTGCTTGTGTGGGATAAAGCTGCAATGATCACATTGATTATCTGTATATATTTTGAACTGGACCGGGTGATGTTTTATATAGTTTAGCTTTTATTTTGTTTGTCCATGATAGAACAGGTGTGAGAGATTTTCTTCTTTTAATTTTTACATAATATATATGTTTAGTTTTGGGCTTCAATGGCAGCAACTCAGCTTTAAAAACCATTATTGCCATTCAGCTTTAAAGAGGTGTTATAGCTGTATTAGTTCATAAAGATGGATATCTTTGCTTAATTATTGTGCAGTGCACAGCAGGAATTTCTTTGAGTAAAAAAAAATTGAACATTTTTGTGGTACAAATTATCTAGTTCTTTTAAGTGTCAGGCCAATATTGGTATGTAATTTGCTGCTAGAAAAGGTTCGCAATGATCCTATATATCTGGCATAGCAACAAGGAAACCGATATCTGATTGAATGAGAATTAGTTCTCTCTTGTTTTAGTGAAGATTTTGCTTTGTAGATAATGTGAAACAGTATCTTGTTTGTTTGCTGATTCTTAAACCACTGATAGTCAAGGAAAAGCGTTACTCTTATAGAAAAACATGTAATTTACGTTATAAAAGCCAGAGGTTTATTAGCACTGTAATGTATGGTATTCAGTGCGTCTATGTTAGAAATTTAGCTGGAGTTTTCCTTTTAAAATTCAACAGTATTGTTAGAGAAATATTAATTGCACTTGTTGTGTGGGAGGGGATTGTGTTGAAAAGTACTAGCTGTACAGCCAATAGATTTTTTGTAAATGAAATTCCTTTGTAAGAAATAGCATTTTGATAGAAAAAGCGGTACAAAGTGTGTTATTTTGTATTAATTTATTTGATAGAGATTTGAGCAGTATATAATGTTAATATATTTTCATCAGAATATTTCCTTTTTTTAATTTTGTTTCTCTGTCCCATGAATTTTATATGTCTCCACTTCTTACCACCCTCTCTCTCCATCCACCTCTACATTCCACCCGCCACATCTCCCTCTCTCCCCCTCCTTTCCTTCCGACTTCCTCTCCCTTATCCTTCTATCTAACCTCAATATTGTTATAGTTTCAAAAATCTCAATTTTCCTGAAATTACTATGTAATTCTTAATTTGATTCCCTTGCACACTGTTTGCAGATTCACTTTTACAGTCTCTACTAATTATAGTGTGTGTTGTAGTAAAGGGACTCCTATTCAATTTTACACTCTTTCATTCAATTATATCCAGTGAATAAAAGTACTAGTGTTCGCCTGAACCATTTATGAATATCGAATTGGAGGCACCAACTTGTATGAAATTAAAATCATACTTACGCAATGGAATTGTACAGAATATTGCCAAAAAGGTGAATTTTTCACAAGTGAAACTTGAGCCCAAAAGTGATGATTTTAAACGTAGATATTACCAGTTTCCTCAGATTTAGTTCAAATTTTAGAATGAACAAAATATGAAATTGAATGAAAAGAATTCTGAAATTGAATGGGAAACCCTTTCATACCTTTTACAATCCGTCTGACTTGTATAAATAAAAAAGGAGATACGCCTGAATTGAATAAGTAAATGATTGTCAATAATCAAAAGCAGCAGATTTATTTTTCATTATTTGTTCAAATAATTTATATATTTTACATTGTAACAATACTGATGGAAAAGATAACAGTACAATACAAAATGTGATGTATATAATAGCACTGGAGGATGGTGAATACAATAAAGTATGACAAGTACTATGAAATAAATTCAATTTGTTCCTTTTGTCTTTGTTACTCTTCAATGTATTTATGATAGAATAGGCCGAATTTTCGAGGTATTTCAAATCCCTGTAATTTCTTGCCATTGAATATTGTTTCAAGGTATTCCTTAAACATGTAATAATTATTAACGAATGAACCACAAAACTAAGAATTAAGTTTGCAGCATTATTTGTTGCTATTTCAAGGAAGTCTCGGGCAAGGTTTTGGATCATAAAGAATTATCTTTATGCACAAAGTTTCCTTGTGCTAAGTAAACCAGCCTATTTATCAGAAGTATGTTTCTTTGACAGGTATTTTCCCTCCACCCATTTCAGTTTTTTATCACAAGATCAGATATATTTAAACATTTATGTACATGCACTATGAACATCGATTAACAAAGAATATGGACAAAACCAATAAGTCCTCATGCTTCATGAAGGTAATTTTCTGTATAAAATATCAGACATGCTAACCGTTCTGGAATATTCATCGGATCAGCATTAAAATGTGAATAACTCAGCTGCTGAACATAAGTAAGTTAGATCAAACATAATCATACTCTCGGCCATTCACTAATTAGAGCCTTGAATTCTTGTGAAAATACACCTCGTAAATATCCCGGAACGGAAATTGTAAATGTTGGTCCACTCTCTTAGGGGAGTGTTGTTCAAAAGTTGCAATTGATCACAAGTTGCAGTTGATCGGAACGCGCCAATCAAAATCCCTGTTTCACGCGCGTCTTATTAAATGCGTATACCGTGCGCGAATGAAAATGCACGTTACAATTTGCAAAGTTGCAGTTGATTTTTAACAACACCTCCTTAGTCGACTTTCATTGCATTTCATGTTCATTAAAAAGATTAGAATGAAAAGAAATAAGACTTTTGCTAAATGAAACACACGTAAATGATTGTCTTGTTCCTACCCGTACTTCAAATCAATCTCTTACAATATACATTAATTTTAATACTGTTGAAAGCGAAGGCAAAACATACTTTGTTTTAAAAATATAGCTCTTAAAGTAGCTCCTATAGGATGCATTCGTCTGACCCGTCTTGCATTAGTCATAATACATTTTAGATAATATATATATAAATATATATATCACAAGAGCATAATGATAATACTCACTCTTAGAAATTCAAAGCAATTGACAAACGATGTTATCACCGTAGAATGACTGTCAAAGTCTCAAAATAACTACGACAGAATTTCAGAATGTGTATAATGATGTGCAAATTGAATATAAATTGAGCCTTTTCCTGATTATTATGTAAGTGTTTCTCTATATATGTATATTATACCGAAAGAAAAGTAAAAGTTGGTGTGTTATGCTCTTCATCCGCATGATAAAGAAACACGTGATTTCAACGTTTTATGAATTACTTATCTCATCAATATATACATGGCCAAAATTTCTGTATGCAAAGTAAATTTGTATGCAACACGTATAATATGAAAATATGCTGGAAGCAATCATTTCTTGCCAACTGCCTCTAAGTCCGTCCGTCCCAATTTTCCCTCCCCAAAACTTTAGAATCGTTAAAGCCTGAACTATTGTTACGGATGCCTATGGAAAAGAACAATTTTCTGATTTTTTTTTTAATTCATTGCGTCAAGTTTTAAAGGCCAGTGGTAATAAGGAACCTTCTTAAGGTGGCTTGCATTTGTAAAAATCGCATTAAAGCAAATAGTGTTGTCATGAAAGACAAATTTCCTGATAATTTTAGCTGGTGGTAACATTTCGGGTTTGTAAGGGTGCTTTCGATTAGGACGGCCGACCTCGGCTAAGATAGAAAATTTCGCCCCACGCATGCGTAGAGTGCTCTAAAGTTACATTTTTTTAATTTTCCGAATGCTAAAAAATTAAAACGTATGGTTGTCATGGCTGTCACATATAACCCGCAAAGCCCTTTATATTGGGCAGCTCTCTCTGCCGGTGACGAGTACTCCTCGGTGCAGCACCACCGCCCGACGGGAGCATGGTGGCCGGAGGGTCCTGCCACGCTACGGCTTTCGCAGGTGATGTCACTTCGGTTTTACCAATTGCGGATGCGGGAGGAAAAGGCAACGGGGACTGCGCGCGTACATGGGTGTGTGGCGCGGTCAGAGAGCGCTGGTGGTGCGCACGCGACGAACGTCGAAGGAACTGGTGTCTGTTGCCATGTTGTTGGTGGGCGTGGTGGTGATGAGGGTGCGTTGCGGACATGGTGGCGGAGGACACGCCCCCAGCGAGATAGCGGGAGGCGTGACGATGAATCTGCCCAGGTAGAGAGTATCCGGTCCCGAGTCGATGAACAGGGAATGCGTCTGAAAAAAAATAGTTACAAAGTGGTGTACTTAATAAGGAGTTCTAGGGTCAGCACATATCGCTTATTTTAAGACCCGTCATTGACCATATTGTCCATGATTAAACCCTGACATAGCGACGAGTTTACTGTTATGATATTTCAAGCATATTCGTTCTTCGACACGCTTTGATGTGTTTGTCGTTATATATATCAAGCAATAAAACTTCTTTGATCCCGCATTCCTACAAAACCAATGATGATATCATAATGTTACATAATTTCCATTTATTTTTAGAACAAAGATTTTCATACAACATTCCCTATTTCTTTGAAGCTAAATAAATCTGCTCCGTCTCCCTCATCAACAATGGCTTTTTCAAAATTGGTGGAGGGAAGCTTGTGGACAATTGAAAATGAAGGCGCATCTGAGCTGCAGTAATGACAGATGCACAACTAATGTGCGAATCATTACTCGTTTTTATACACCGCGCCCATGATCCACTAACTGCCGTCCACCGATTTCGAAAACCTAATAACGTCTTCTTCGGCACCTCAATCCTCTATTTCCATCACCATCTCCTTTTCCCCTGTTTTTCGTTCCCTTACTATACCTCTTCTCTTCTGAAGGCTAAATCACACATTAGCGTTTACATTCAAAGTATTCCCAACGTTCATGGAGTTTGGATGACGCTTCGTGAAGGCATAAAACCAAAGAAAACTTTATTTACCGACGTTGAAAGGCAAACAGGCAAAGGTATGATCCGCCCATGCACATTTGCATATAAAATGGATACTTACTGTGCGGCTGATAGGGTGTGTTCAGTTCTGTCTCCATAGATGTCTCTTGCCCAGGAGCATTAGCAGGCGGCTCAACCAGCGGCTTCTTCGCATTCGAGCTTGCAAGGTTTACCGCCGGGACAGTTTTGGCTCGTTCCAAGCCCTTTTTGCTATAAACCATCTTCTCACCTCCGTGGAACGAATGTCTCTTGCCCGACACGTTGGCGAAGTTCCGCCCGGCAGATCGCCCAACCATCTGATCCGCAGCTTTAATCTTCCCGTTGACTATGAAAATACACGTGTTCTGCAACGACGGTGCAAAATTTGGGCTTGGCATTGAGCTGGGGTTGGCGGGAAGAGAGCTGTGCATTCTTCTCGGGACCTGAGGTTTGCTGTCTGCCATTTTGCGTATGTTATTTGTTTTACCTACTCTTGGCACATCGCTTGTGTCCATTTTACATTCAGCTGAATTCTTCTCACTCTCTTCACTGTTCATACTTTTGACGCTATTGTTTTTACTGTGATTTTTTGAACTTTCGTCACTATTCTTAGACTGGGTCTGAAATTTGCTCCAAGCTTTTCGCATATCATCTTGGATTTCTCTTTTTGTAGGAGACGCATGCCTCTTCGGGCTTTTCTCGGGCGAGTATTTCAAGCTTTCCAGTTTCAATCTCTCACTCTTGAGCTTGCTTTCCATCTCCAAGTTTTGCTCCTTTGCTGCTGCGACGCTTCGAGTTCCGCGCCCGCTGATTGGACGGCGAAGCGCGAGAACTGGAGAAGGCGTTCCCTGTTGCTCCGCCTCCACGATATCGTCACCGCCCAATCCCGTCAGCACACTCACCATCTCGCTCCGGTCGGTGTCAGGGGCAACCGCGTTGCCATTGGTGGGTTCCGGGTAGCCCCACCCCATGGCGATCCGCTTAGCCAATAGGCAGTAAGCAGCGTTTTCGGGAGTCGGCTTATTCTCTTGCACGCACTCGACGAGTAGATCCTCCTGGTGGCCGCATTGGACGAGCGCTTTGATGATGCGTTGATCCACCGGGGTTCTAGGGGCGGAGTCTTCGAAGCGGGAGGGGTATAGACGTCTGGAGTATCCCCTGTTCATCCATGGATGCCGCATGACGTCACCAAGTTTGATGCGATCGTAGTCTTTCGGCTCCAAGAGCCTCCTGAGAAGATCCCGGCAATCTGGTAGTAAAAAAAATACGATATATTACTGATCCCCATGATTGCAAAAGACTCTAAAAAAAGCAGGTCCGTCGTGCTTCAAAAGAGAGAGATACAGCCAACATTGACTGCTAATCAACTCAAAATCAGTCGCCTGTTCAAACTCGTCTCAATTCGCTTTAATCTATCAATAGTACTTCTATCATCATCGTCACGACTGTCGTTATATATATATATATATATATGTCATCATTACAATCTCACCATCACCATCGCCATCATAACCATTATCATTAAATTCATTGTAATGTGATATTTCACAAGAAAACTTTCCTTGTCTAATGAACCAATGTCGGAGAATGCCCGTTTCACTGCTCAACATGCCATGTCGAAAATATAAACAAATAAACCAAAAAAGTAACGAATGTCCCAATAGTGGCGAGTCTGCCATTCGAACTGCGCTTGTCGACGGCATTCTGATTTTAACGGGAGCTCGTTCGTCATATACTCTTCGGAATGCAAATGGCGGTGAGCAAGTATCCTCTCAAAATAGCCGTGACAGAGCAAAGTGCAGAAATGCCTACCTTTCTCAAATATACATGAGGACAAAATGACCATTCAAAGCTATTTTTTATGTTATGAAAGCTTTGAATTCATATGAAAATAATCTCATGGATGAAAATACATTTCATGGATATTCTGAAGCGCTTAGCATCTCTGAACCTGAGCTTTTCTCTTTATCTTACCCTTTGTGAGAGTATCTGGTATGTTGGCACCCTGCATGATCCTCGCGTGTAGTTTACTCATGTTGTTCGGCGGGTCCACAACGAAGGGTAGCTCCCCAGTCAACATAGCATACATGTTTACTCCACTGTAGATAGAGAGAAAGAAGGAGGGAAGTTTGAACACTGTTGAAATTTATTAGACATTTTCCACCCGAAGTTAGTCGTACCTGTTCGTGGGTGAGTGTTTATACATATTGTTGTGTGTGCGTGTGTTGTTTGTGTAGGTGTGTATACCTGTTCATAAGTGAGCGTGTATGTTGGTATGTGTATACAGGTGTGTATGTGTGTGTGCGTGCGTTTGTGTGTATATCAAAATAGTTCTTATACCTCTTTGGTGTACATATCATGTTTTATGCATGCGTGTGTGGGTGTGGGAGAATGAGCGAATGTAGGGACGTATGTGTGCGTGTGTATAGGCGTGTATTGGCTCATGGTTATTTGTGGGGAAGGGGGAATGTCAGTCGTAGTACAGAACAAACTGAAAAAGTCTCCTGATAATTTTGAATCATTCAGCAAACGGAAGCCACAATTTTTACTTGAATCGTTAGAAATATGCTACCTGATTTTATAAGTAGATAATTTACCCATATTTTTTGTCTGCAGATATAGACGCTTATCAAATGATTTTTGTTCAATTCTATAAATAGTTGAACATTTTTTTTTTTTTTTTTTTTTTGCTTTGAACCCGTGTGCGCCGTGAAGATATCATGGAAAATATGGACAATTATAATACATATTTGTAAATATCACTTACACACTCCATATATCGACGGATGATCCATAGCTTGCATTGCAAAAGATCTCCGGGGCGGCATAGGCCGGGGAGCCACATTGCGTCCGTAGGAGCCCATCGTATCCAAGGATGTTGCTCAGTCCAAAATCTGTGAGGAGATGGATTATAAATTTATTTAGAAAAGGTGCTAGTTTATAAGATTTGGATACCGAATTGCAACTTCGAGTGAAAGGAAAAGAGAGGATGAAAGATCATTTGATGGATAATCACGTTTCCCATTCTGAAGCAAATGTTAAAATTGCATTGGTAAGAATGAAGAATGAACTAGTCAAAAGAATATATTTGACAAAAATGTATCATAATCTTTCTTATCATTGTTTTCCTTCTCTGTACGTGAAACAAAACAAAATGATTCTAAACAACAAAATGAAAACTATACAGGTATAGATAGAAGAATTTTAGACTTACCGATAACTTTCAAATTTTGGTCGTTATCCAGAAGAAAGTTTTCAATCTTGATATCCCTGTGAAACAAGAATATGAAACGGAATAAGGATGAACTAAAACATTACAGTATAACAGTTGGGCTTAAAGGAAAGTGACGTCACACTCCCGCCTAATTTTATAAGGAATCAAAAAATTATTGTCAAACATCATTGTTATTTTTAAACTACTTTCTGTCAAATTGAGGATCATATCAATCGACACAGGAATTGGCATTCTCCATTCCAAGTTAAAATTGATCCGGAATATTGTCTCATGCCCACTTTAAATTGAAAATATGAGGTTTGCGACATAAAATGTATGCGATTAAAATCGTAAGTTTATGGCAAAATTTGATCTAGGATATTCAATTTTAGTTTTTCAAACGGCAATTAAATCATTCTGAGTTATTTTCTTTTCTTTCTTTTTTTTTTAACTCAGAACGGAATTTTGACCCAACTAATATTTTGTATCTGAATTAAACTGATATAATGATTACATAACTGTAAATACATAACAATGAAAATAATCGGATAGAATTTAATCTGGTCGCGATCTACACTTAAAATTGTTGTAATCAATTTTGATTTAGGGCATATACGGAAAGACAAGACAAGACAAACGATCGGGAAATAAACGTAAGACCGAACACAGTATAACCTATTTTCGAAAAATTAAGTCGAACGCGAATGCAATGGTCCTTTGTAATATTCTATTCAAATCGGAACCGGCTTGTGATTGTTGTGTCCGCACAGGTGAATACACGGCGTACGGTTCTATTGTTTATGGCCCACTTAATTTTTCGGAAATAGTTTATAGAGGTAAAAAAATGTTCGACGAACCTGTGAATGACATCGAGGTGATGCATATGATCGACGGCCGAGACGAGTTGCCTGATATATCGCCTTGTCTCCCTCTCACTCAGCTTCCTCCTCTTACATAAGAACGACATGAACGTCCCACCCTCAGCTAGCTCCATGACTAGGTAGTAGTTGCTTGCCGTCTCAAGCACCTTTCAACAAAGAGAAAATTTATACCCATGGGCCTATTGCATAAAAGTTGTGTGTAAACGCAAGTCAGAAAATTAAACGCAACTCCATTTTCGACCAATCAGAGGCGCATATTTTGGACTATCGTTTAATTTTGAGAGTTGCGTCTAAATGCAACTTTTTATGCAATAGGGCCCTGGGAAATTCAACGAAAGCGTCTTGCCCGTTACGACGAAAAAGTAATATTTTGACAGCTATTCGTTAAAAACTCATTGAAATTTATTATGTATGATATACATATAGTATTTGTTACACACATATTACTTTTTGAGGAATTTTGTTGAGACATGCACTCAATATTAGCATAACGAACACGACAAAGCCATGAAATGGCCCATCTTGTATTATTAAATTGTTTTTTTGATCGAATTCATTATTTGACTGCTTTGAATACTATAAATTTTCAATTACCTATATACGGATATAAATTGTTCTTTTCTTTATTAAATGTCATATTTATTTAATAATTGATCAAAAATTAAGAACTATCAAACAAAATATAGGTCAATGTTACTTTTGATGAGCTTGCTGGACAATGAACATTATACTGTATTAGTGGGTTACTTAGGATTAAAGATATTAAACAAAGTAAAATGAAGAGTCATTTTATGAGGTACTTTTGACTCTTTGACGAAGCTTTGGTTACCTGTGCATTGTATTTGTGGGTTTGCGTACTGTCTACGTTGTTTCATATGAAATAAGCGTCTCACACAAAAGCAAGAGTCTTTACAGATACATGAAACAAATTACCAGAAAAAGACAACGAAACGATGAGAGTGCCTCAAATGTTTTATTTACTTAGGAAGGAATTTAGGAAGGAAAATCTACCGGATGTTTGTACCGTCAGAGAGTTAAATATAAAACAATGGTTAAGCGCTTAGAGATTTCTTATAATATTAAGCGCAATATTAAGCAAATGTTATTACTATAATTATATGAGATTTGTGGGTAAGTATCAGGCGTCTGACAATGAATACTGAATTCGCACAATTTTAAAGTTAATTAGTTACTACTAGATTAATTTCTCCAGAATATTTACCTCATACAACCTGGCGATATTGCCATGGCGCATCTTCTGAAGAACAGTCGCTTCCCTGCGTAGATTCTTACGAACATAGTCCCGATTGGCTATCAGTTTCTTGTCAATAACCTTCACAGCAACCTGGCAAAAGAACAACAAAAAAAGTAGAATAAAAACATTACAATCTCATTTACGTCAATCTTAAATGACCACAGAGCTAACAAATTTGGGACGAAAGTAAGCTGAATATTCGATTAAAATGAATTAAATTTTATAATTAATTGATTTTGTTGTATTGCTATGATGAATGGAGAATAGCAAACAAATTTAAACATTTTAACAAACTGAGTTTATCGACGTGAAAAATGTACATTCGATTAACCAAGTTTATAAAAAAAAAAAAAAATCCGAGAAACTATATTTTGTTTTTGTCAATAACATCATTTATCAAAATTAAATAGGCATTGGCGAATTACATTATAGTGATCAAAGATGGTTCATTCTTGGTCCAATACCAAGCTATCTGCCGAGAAAATCGCCATGGGTAAAGAAGACTTAGTCTAACTACACCTCGAACATCTTACAAAATATATCCTTGAATATTTTACAAAATCCTCTAATCACTTCATTATTTCATGTTATGAAGGGCAGGGGCGAAAGTGAACATATACCTCACAGGCATGCCGAAAAAGATCTATTGATCTCATCGATTGTGGGTGAAAACGCTTTCTGCACAATCTGAGACAAATAGTGATCACTCCTTAATACACGTTAATACACAATGCATTTATTTGTAGCTCTCAAAGCAGCACGATATGAATATGTAGATATAAATGTAAACCATCATTGGTTTAACAAGATTTCAGATTACTATAAAATTACCTTACAGCGTGATTTCTCTCTATAATTTTAGGCTTACCAAACAGGAGGGGAAATGCAAAAAGAAGATGGAAAAAAGAAAGAAGGAATAAAACGAAGAGGGATAAGAAGAACAAGAACAAGAAGAGGTAGAAAATAATAAGAAAAGAAGAAAGAGGAAAAGGAACGAGAAAAGGAAAAGAACATGATGATGATGATGATAGTGATGATGATGATGATGATGATGATGATGATGATGATGACGATGATGATGATGATGATGATGATGATGATGATGATGACGATGATGATGATGATGATGATGATGATGATGATGATGAT
>BQKZ01005520.1:28168-41463 GCA_036244855.1 Temnopleurus reevesii | reverse complement strand
TTTTCGTTATGAATAGCGGTCCTTATGAATAATTTTTCGTTATGAATAGCGGTCCTTATGAATAGCGAGCGGACCCCATTCAAACATGCCAACCAAAAGTGATATACAGTAAACCTGGCTGAAGGTGAATATGTTGCGACTGCAGAAACTGTTTCTGCTTACTGAAAGATTGACTTATTGGGGGTAAAAAGAAAAGAACATAAAGAGAAGAGGACCTTTTGGGAGATTGGGTGATCATGATTTTTTTTTTTTTTTTTTTTTTTTTTTAGAAATGAGCACTGAGAGGGAGAAGGAAGGTATAAGGAGCTATAGGGTTTAGATGGCTGAAACCTATGTATCAACCTTTTACTTCTTTCTCTATTTTCTGTTCTGCTAAAGCGCATAGTGACTTTCGCATGATTGTGTTATGTGATATATAAAAGTCTTTCATTATTATTATCATTAACCTTGTTTTAAAGGTCCTGATTTAAATTTTGCACAATGGTATTGCATTTGATTCAATCTTAAGAAGGGTTGATTACAAACAGTAGATTTTAAAGCATCCAATCCTATGATATTATATTTTTAATACTAAAAATGTTCATCACTGCAAGTAGCCATATTCTTGTTTCCATCATCATCAAATAAAATGTGTTTTTTTTAGAAAGAGAGGGAAGCAAGTATGAATGCTCGCACCCCAAAAGCATCGAGAGAGAGGTGAATTGCATAAGGAGCTACAGCTTTTAAATGACTGAGGGGGTGTTGCTCAAAAGTTGTAATTGATCGCAAGTTGATCGGAATGCGCCAATCAAAATCATTGTTTCATGCGCGTCTTGTTAAATGCACATATCGCGCGCGAATAAAAATGCGCGTTACAATTTGTAAAGTTGCATTTGATCTGCAGTTGATTTTGAGCAACACCCCTTGAGACTTAATAACCTTGTTTTCAAGGTCCTTAATTTTATATCTTTCATGATAATAACTGAATTTGATCCAATCTTAGTAAGGTATAAGGTATACAATCGTTTTCTGTACATAATCATATAATATGCTGCCAAAATTTTGTTCATTCTGCATGTTTACAACTTCATTCTTTCAAGTCTTGCCGCACAACTTTTGAGACCAAATTTGGGATGACCGGGAATACGTTTTTTATGTCATGTGTGTTTGTTCAAAAACGTGATCTCATGTTCAAAGACAATGCAAATTTTGTTTTCCGTCAAAATTAATAAATCCTTGTCTAGTTTTTAATTTCAATGGATGAAATAATTTGAAAATAGCTCGCAATAAAATTGAAACAGCTGATATAGTAGTATTATGTTTATGATTGCAGAACTCTTTGTGTGTTCTAGAATTGTAAATTAATTGTAACTTCAATTAATCATGATTAAAATCCTAATTTGTAGAGCCTTGAGTAAGCTGTTGAATAGCATGGGGCTTAATGACAATTGGAATACCAGTCACTGAGTTTCAAGTTTTTTGAAGTGTTAATTTTTTTCATTCTTGCCCTTCTAGAGGTTTATTATCAACATTTTTATATTGTGAGATAATTATTTGACTTAAATATGAATAGCCAGCAGCTGCACTTCTTTAATGCGAATATTGCCAATATGATAAACAGTACTTTTAAAGTTGAAAGTTCATTTGTCAGCCAACTTGCCTGAATATCTGAAATATGATGAGGCTGAATATTGTTATTAATAGATCATTTTGTAGTTTTTATGCTAGCATCTTGTCATTATGGAACCCTGGCTTTGAGCCAAAGAAATAGGTTTGATATATTCAGACCTTCAAACTTTTAGGAGTTTTGAGGAAAAAATGTGATTTTTTAAGAACTATTTTTAGAGAGTTTCAATGCCATTTCAACAGAGTTTTCTTAACTTTCTTTATAATACTTTAACAGGGAAAATTTTTCCTGGTATCTCATCGCAATTTGCTATGCATTTTAGCAGAATTGCTATACAAAATATATTTTGTGTAGCAAGTTTTTTTCACATAGAACTGTATAGTAAAAAAATGTACAAGTTTCCTCAATGTCTAAACCTGCTAATCAAATGTGAAAAAGTAAAATGATTCCCTGTTTTACACATTCATATGGGAAACATGGTTTCTTTGCTCTTGTGTATCAAATCATTCCTCTTTTTTCGTTATATTGGTGGGAAGCCTGTATATTGCAGTACTCCGGGTAATGTGGGGTAATTTGTAACAAATAAACTTTTATGATAAATAGATATTTATGTATTCATGAATTTATGACAAATAAACATTAATGATTTCAATTATTTTGTTCAGTAATTTGTAATTGGAATGCAGCAAAATCTTTTTACAAAACATTGCAATACAGGTATATAATAATACAAAAAACGATGAAGTGACGCGTTCCGTTGAATAATATCAAAATGAAATGAGTAAAGTGTAGAACGCAAGTGAAGACATAGTCCTCTAATAATAGGGTATAACCCTCATTATACCCCATTATTAGAGGATTATACCCCAGGGTTATACCCCATTATTAGAGGACTATGTCTTCACTTGCGTTCTACACTTTACTCATTTCATTTTGATATATAATAATACATGTAGATAGTAATTTGTACTCGGTAATCGGAATCCAGCAAAATCTTTTTACGAAACATTTCAATACAGGAATGTAATTATAGATGCAAACTTAATGATTAAAATCATAAATGTTTATTTATTATAAACTTTTAGTCTTTCAATCTTATTAGTTTCATTGGCACACTGTTGATTAGAGGAACTTAATTGCTCCAATCTGTTAAAAATCGTAATGCCAAAACGGACATAATTCCAATACTCAATTTTTTTTTAGCATGTCATTTCTTATTACAAATTCGTTAGTTAAGCCATTTAAACTATATTATCGATCAAGGCTAAATGGAATTACAGAGTTCAGGGCCCTATTGCATAATAAGTTGCGTTTGAACGCAAGTCAGAAAATCTAACGCATCTCCATTTTCAACTAATCAGGAGCACGTATTTAGGACTTGCGTTTAATCTATGCAATAGGGCCCAGATCATCAAAGAAGCTCCAACAACTACAACTTTCAAATCCTTATTGAAGACCCATCTATTTGCCTTGAAATAATTAGTTCTTGAACATGATGCGCTTGTCTTCTCCTTAAAATGTTGGTTATTTCTTTTTGTTAATCATCATTGTTTTATCTTTTCATTTGATATAGTCTAGTAACTAAGTTTGTAGAAAATGTTAAGTTATGTCATTTGTAAATTGCAAATTGTTAAAATGTACAACGCATAGAGAATTCATATGTTTTATTATGCGCTTTATAAAAACTGAATTATTTATATCATTATAGATCAAACACTGAGAGCGGAAGGGACAAATGATCTTGGGCAAAGTAATCAACTTCATTCAAGCATTAACAGTTATTTCGGAGATTTCTAACTAGTCTGCAAGAACAGACCCTTGGGTTTCGTTGTGCACAAACACAGAGAGTGATACAGGGTATACGCTGTGTGTCTCATTGTGTGTCTCGTGCTCTCCCCAAAGACTGAGGATAGAGCTATGCTGTATGTGTGGGATGTAGTCACACAGCGCATGCCCTGTATCATGCTCTGCACACTCACATACCGAAAGTCTCGGGGTTTGTGCTTTCAAACTAACTTCTAACATTCAGATGAGATATTACAAAACCTTTACCAAACTTTTCGACTACTGGGTTATTATTAAGAATATTAATTAATTTATGGCGAGATGAAACTAGGTTCCTAGGTTCATTCTGAATGACCTCTAAGTTGATTGGCAGTTCATTAAAAATACATTTATTGTATAAAATCTATAAGTTTGCGTTTGTTTAGAATATGCATGGGTTCATAATGATTCCTTGCTTAGAAAATGATTATGTATTTTGTTGTCAAATATTTATTTTATTTAACATATAATTGTGTCATTATTGTAATCAAATCAGTCATATTTTCGTTATTTTGTATAATTTGTTTGACATAACACAATGTATATGAAAAAAATGTAATCAGAACAAAATTTTGGCTGTATATGTCGATGACGTTTAAATGAATAAATTCCAAAATTCCAATAGCCAGATAGAAACAAAAGGATTTCCCTTCCCGCTAATTCTGTGAAAATGTCGATCAGGCATTGCACAATGATAATGGAAGCTCCATTTGTTGTGTATATGAAGCTATTGTGAAGGCTTGAATGAAGTTGTTTACTTTGTCCAAAATCATTTGTCTCTTTTGCTCATAGTGAGTATGACTGTTTCTTTTCTTTTTATAAATAAATAGTTTTTGGGTTATCAGATCATTCAAGTTCATCTAATTCATCTACTTTGTACAAAATCATTTGTCTCTTTTGCTCATAGTGAGTACAAGTACAAATATCAACATATGACTGTTTCTTTTCTTTTTATAAAAAAATAGCTTTTGAGTGATGAGATCATTCAAGTTCATCTAACTGGCATTTGTACGATAATAAACATAATATAATGTAACCTAGCTCAAATCAGGCAAACATTTTTGGATGCCCTTAACCGCCTATTAAAATGGCCCGACCTTCTTTTTTTTTGCTTTTGCTTTTCACCAATATTGAAAAGTCACAGTGAAAAATTATGAATAAACATGTGAAATATGGCTTGAAAAAATATTTTCAGGTATTCTTGAGATGATTTTCATCTTATTTTCCTTATGCATTTTTTGAATAGTATTTGGAAAATTAAAGAAGAAAAAAGAAAGCTTTCTGTGACTGACCAACGCCTTTTTTTTTCAAAAATATCATTGGTGGGCATCCACACATTCCTTTTGGGTAGCCTTAGAAATAATCTTTTTCTGATTCTATTGTCTTCCAGCTATCTGTAGAGTGGTTATATCAGTGATTATGATTCTAATTTTCTCTCAAAGCTGTTTTATAATAATAATGTTAGTTATTAAGTGGAATTGTATTGACTAAATAGAAATGTATTTGAACACCCACTGAATGTATATGTCATCTCAAACAAATGTTGTTATTATTATTATTGTATTATCTATTATTATATTTACATAACTACATTTCTCTGTACTCACTATGAAAATAATATTTCAGTCCCTCCATATAATTATTCATGCTGCATAGTGAAGGTTTTTTCTTTATGATTGGAACACATATCAATACATTTAATGTATTGGTCTGCATTTTATAGGTTATTGACCAATCTAAGTACATATATTTCTACCTAATTATTTAGAGATTTTGTATTAATCATCACTGTATTTCTTTTATATTATGATATATTTTCACAGGTCAAACATCTTGTGTGATTGAAGGAGTATTATTTATTTATTTTTTTGTACTTTGTTTCTTTGGTTCTGCTGATTCTAGTTGAATCACAACATAGAAGTTAGTGTAAAATATAAGGAGGTTAGTGTGGCGATAGTATGAAAGGAGAGAGGGGAGAGGAACAGGGAGAAAGATCGAGGTAAAGAGAGAGAGAGGGGAAGAGAGAGAGGGTGGCGAGAGAGAGAGAGAGAGAGAGAGAGAGAGAGAGAGAGAGAGAGAGAGAGAGAGAGAGAGGGGGAGAGAGAGAGGGAGGGATGTAAAAGAGAGAGAGGGAGGGGAAGGGATGTAAACGAGAGAGAGAGGAGAAAGAGAGAAGAGGGGGGAGGGGTGGATGAGAGATTAGATATGGATGGGTGGAAGAGTAAATGAGAAGGGCACCATTGATTACAACAAGAGAGATGACAGAAAAGATTAGGGAGGAAGAATGGAAGAGTTGTGAAGACGAGTATACGATAAGAGAGATGGGGCACAAAGGGAGGCGCGAGAGAGGGGTAGGGTGGATATATAATAAGAGGCAGAGGAGCGCATTGAGGAGTGAGAAGGAGGCAGAGTGGGGATGTATTCAGCAAAACAGAATTTGGGGTGGTTAGTTATTGTGAGATGGAAACAACTTATGACCCAATAGCTTTTCATGATAAAGGCATGATTGCACCACAGATGGTGCGTGGGTGGGTGAGGGTGGAGGGAGAAGAAGGGGGTGAGGGAAATATAGACTTAGATATGACATTAAAAAAAATAATCATCACCTTTGTGCTTTCTACATCGACAAATCGTGACTGTCATCAATATTTGCTTTTTTAAATTCAAACTTTAAGAAGTATAGAATTCCCTTTAAAGCATACCTTGGTCTGCTGCAAACATGGCAAAGGAAGAACGTCACGTGGTCCAAGGAGGATGAGGGCGTGCTACGTTGTCATGGTAACAACCTTCATACACATATATCCGCACTTTTCTAGATGGCAATACCTGGGGATTGCGGATGACTTGACATTTATATTATTTTTATTCCAATGGACTTGAAAAGGATATAGCGTTATAATTACCTCGCTTGATAGCAAGATAGAATCTTGCATCTCACTGCATGATATGCGTGTCGGAGCCAGAGAAGCAGCACGAAATCATATTTTTAAGTTTTCCCATTTCGACTGACACATTGTAGACGTTGGTAAAATGATTTTCCAACTCTTCATGTTGCTCTTTAAAAGGAACTTATTCTTGACTTAATGAAATTTGATTAATAAAAAGAACTCAAATCATGCATCATTAAGCAGTTAAGTCAATAAAATCTCAACCATTTACATTTAAAATATACAGTCAAACCTGTCTATACAGAGGCCACCCCAATAGAAACAGAAAAAGTGGCCTCTGTAGACAGGTGGCCTCTATAGTATAGACAGGTTCCATAACATGCATTTTCACCTGGAGGGAATCAATTTACGTGGCCACTATAGACAGGTAGTCACTAGACAGTGGCCACTATAAACAGGTTTGACTGTACATGGCAAATAGAGGGTGTTGAATTCATACCCGAATTAGTGTTTATAATGCGCAACATTAATATCTGCGTTGTGTTTCATGCAGAGCTACGCACTACTCTACGAACGACTGGTTATACACTTCCTCCAGTGAGATCCAGCGACAAAAGTTATCACTGGGTTTAAATTACACCCAGACAATAATGTATAGTCAGTAAATGAAGAAAAATCAGATGAATAAACTGTGAACATTTTAGCAAAATCGGATAATCCGTTCAAAAGTTATGAATTTTCAAAGTATCATTTCCATCTCTGCTGGGCATCGTGATATACATGGAGAACTCCTCATTCACTTTGTCTATAAATTTATTGAAAATGGATCAATATCATATTTCAAATGAGGAATCACCACCGTTCTTTCTGGAATGCTTGCAGAATTGATGTGGCTATAATATACCTAACCGAGAAAACAAATTTCTCTCTATTTTTCTGGAAAAAGAGGAAAATGTGAAATTTTGTGTACAAAGTGAATGAAGAGTTCTCCATGTTGGCAGCCATTTTGTGCTTTTACGTATGCCAATTTAAGGAGCCCATGAGGGTTGTAAATCAAAACTTTGAAAATTCATAACTTTTGAATGGATTATCCGATTTTGCTCAAATTTTCACAGTTTGTTCATCTTGTTTTAATGTCTGAGTGTAGTTCCCTTTTAAGGAAAGGGTCACCAGTCGTTCATAGAGGCGTACATAACTCTACGTACAGCTTTATGAAATACATGCAAGAACATCACCAGTGTTGAATAAAACTGCCTCCAGCGTTCTTATATTTCGGTGCTCAAAACACTGCAAAACAACACATTTCATATCATTTTGGCGGTATACAACCTAATCAATCTGATTGATCAATGGTATTGTTTGAACACCTGTATAAGTGTTTCTTGTTTCATTCATCTGAACGTTTGTTTTTTCCTTCTTCGTCATTGCTCGTGCTCATACTTTCGAATGTTCATCATTTCAAGGGCTGATCTTACCAAAGGTAGTTCCGAAGGATAATCCGAGTTCTTATTCATCCGTAGATTTCTTATTCTAAATGGGACTTAGGGTTGTTTGGCAGTTCAAAGATAAAGATTAAAAACTTGAGTATTCTGAATTATCGTTTTGTATTAAAACTAAATAAAGTATCATTGATAAAAAGAACTACATTATTCAGAATTCTCTCTATTTCTTTTGAAGATTTGTCATTCTGAATGTTCATCACTCCGAAGGGCTATTATTTTGAAATTTGTCATTTCCTTAAAAGGTTCAAGGCCCCACAAAGATTCGTTATTTCGAAAATTCGCCACTACAAACATTCGTTTGTTCCGAACTGATATGACAATCCAACAATTAAAAGAAAGTGTTTTATATTTTGAAACTGGGTTTATCCGAAAATTAAATGTTTTTTTCAAAGGTTCGCCATGGTAAGAAACATATATAGCGACATCATTTTTTTTTCGTTCATTTTCAGATCTAATCATAGACAATTAAATACAACCTTAGCGCTGCAGACAGAATGAGGAGGTGAATGGGAGTGAAGGTGGATCATGTGGGGGGGGGGGGGGGGGGGGGGGGGCGTTGTTTGGCTTGGTAGGGGTCAAAGATTAGACTGGCACGCGCGGCCTTGTTGGATACCTGTGCCTGAGGGCGAAAAACGAGTGAAATCTGAGACCTTCGGCCGTGCGGGTCGCGTGCCGTTTGCCTTTTATGGCACGAAAAAAACGGACGTGGAGAACGCAGAAATGCGATGTCTAGTCTCAAATTACCAGGCCTAAAAACCAATTTGTCAATTAAGTACCGGAATATTGTCAGTTTAATATATCAGCCATCATTCATACACCTATCTTATAGTTCTCATACGTGTCAATGATTTTATATTTTATATTCATAAATAATCATCATTCGAAATCAATGAAGACGACTAATTAAAGTTGAGAAGAGCTGCGAAATCTTTCAAGACGAGACTGAATGTCGCGACTATCTTCCGAGCATCCTTTCTGTTGCCCAAATACGCCTCCATTGGCATAATAAATGTGACGAAAATTCACTGCATAGTTTTAATTTGGCTGGCGTTCTTTGTTCTCAAGTGTAAAACCGGTTTAGCCCCAGTTTCTTTTTTCTATATGTATCATAATGATAATGATAATTGCATTTAAAAAAATGGACATGTTTAGTCAAATCTTTCGCCTATAACATAAACGAGATAAATTGAAAGTTGATCTGATCTCTTATGTTTGCCACAGACTTGCGATTAATATAGTAAGTTTGATTGCACATTTTATGTTACAGGCACGAGGTCTTATTTTCTAGTTTCGTTTATTATGAACTAAGGTGAGAAATAAGTAAGTGGGATTATGTAGACATCTGACATGTGGCTAAGTGCAAAAAGCGTCTGCGCCATGAACGGGAGGTCATGGGTTCGATCCCAGACCGAGTCATATCATAGACTTTTCAAAATTCAAAATGGGACTTTCGTTCTTCTTACCAGGCGCTCGGAGAAGGATAATAACAATTTTAAAGCTGGAAGTGGTTACCCTGGGTAAAAATATATACTATTGCTATTTTATTACTATGAATACAGCACCACAATACAAGTATTCAGGAGTTTGCTGACGAGGCAGTGCGAGGCAGTATCAGTAGAGGCAGAATATTCCCCATATATTGTGCTGCCCCTCTGCCCTATTTTCATTATATCATTTTGGTATTCTCTTGAGGGTACCCTCTTTTCTTTTCTTTAGAAAATTTCTAGATCCACTGGTTTCTGATGAATCCTGGATATACTCTGGGCCCCGTAACATAAAGCTTTGCGATTAATCGCTATTTGATTTTGCGATCAATTGCAAACTTTAGTACATGATTTGCCATAGACTTGCGATTGATATCAGTCGCTATCAGATTAGCGATTAATCGCAAACCTTTATGTTACAGGGCCCTGGTCATCTTCGAGGAGGGGGAGGGGATAATAGACTTACACTGAGGGCTTATGAAATGAATTTTTGTGTCCTAATGTCCAAATCCTTCCCCTAATAAATGGTATTTTTGCTGGAGTGCAGAAGTTAGAAAAAGAAACCATTTCACGCGGGAGAGATATTGTTGTTGGGGTTTTGTGAAAGTTAATTATTGATACTGACTTTAAAACCCCTCTTTATTGATCATGGACGATTTTGGCAGAGGAAGAAAATGCTCCTCCTCCTTTTCTTTTATTGGTTGACTCTCTTTTCAGCCTTCTCTAATATACATCTGTGGACACTCCAAGTCATGTCCAAACATTTGTGTTTTTGTATTTCTCGAGTGCTTGATAGCTCATGTGTAAATGGATCTATTCTGCAAATACTTAAAACTGTCTGTAAAGCCATTCTTGCGTCAATTCAGGGAATTTTCATTTTAAAGTAAGAAATGAAAAAAAAACTTACCCAAAAGAGGGACGCAGTTTCATATAATTTCAAGCTGTGGTTTCTATAAATGATAGTTTGATTGTAAATCAGGAACCGAGGAAGGTCTCGAGAAGTGAGGGTTGAGGGGCTGCGTATCATCAAACTTTGCACTACCGTACGTTTGCACTTATTTACTGAATAAAGGGGTTGTGATGTTCCCCCCCCCCCCTTTCCTGGTAAGGTCCACGGTTTCTATATAAATATAAATATATATATATAATCTTCATTCGCCATATTGATGGAGCGTATCATACAAATGAAACTTTGCACTGACGTACGTTTGCACCTATTTACTGAATAAAGGAGTTGTGATGCAGCCCCCCCCCCCCTCCACCTGTTCACCTTCATATAAATGAACCACTATCAATCAAATCAAATCAAATCATTTTATTTTTCAATTCCTTTGATAGTTCAAATAATACAGTCATAAATAATAATGGAAATAACTACTATTACAAAATAAATGAAAAAATAGAGGCCAGCAAAAAAACGAGGCTTGTAAAGAAGGCTATTATAACATGTTTGGATAAACTAGGTCCTAATGATTCAATTTTTGTTGATGAATTTGATTTTGAAAAATATATATATTTTTGATAAACTAGCTCTTATAAATAATTCGTAATGTTGGTGCAATTGAATGTTAGAAATGTTCAAAATAAGGGTCATTTTCATAACCCTGTTATGCCTCATCAACCCCACGATTCAATCTTTAGCACGTTTCATACGACTGGACAATAGAAGTACATGTGTATCGTGCAAAGATATCATGAAAAAGCCTGATCCCTGTATGCAAACAAACGTTACGTCATCTTAATACAATCTGGGCGAAAATAAGCTCCAAATTTTTACGATCGTTTGTTTGGTTATTTGGCTTCGGAACTATACCTGAACCTATGCTGAACTTATATCAAAACGCAGTGTGTGCTTATTTCAATTTTATATTGGTGATATACACTCTCGAAACAGAATATTTTAATTTGAATTAACATAGTGAGAGAGGGGCACTCAATAACCAGCTAATCAAAATGAATATAATTTCGTTTAGTTGTTTGTAATACATCATCTCATCAAAAAAATATATACAACGCAAATTCTATTCATTTTGAATATTTTGATGATTGAGTGCCCTCGCACACAACATTGATTCATATTTGAATAGAATGTGTTGGCACGCTGGTAAATTTGTGGAAATCTGAAATAGGTAAAAAAAAAACGTGGAAGTTTATGGTGATTTTTATGATGCTTCTGCCATATTAATAAACCGAAAAAGGTTTAAAAACACGAGGTTCCTAGAAAATGAATTAGATGGATACAAGTCACATGCATATCTCATTAAGACTTTATTCACACGGTAGGCTTGTAAAACACAAATTATTTAGTGGTTTGGGAAATACCATCTTTCTTTCTGTCTCTCGCTCTTTTGTTCGTTTCCATTTTGTCAAAGATCCGGTGAGTTGTATAGTGAATATAAAACGTTTTATCATTGAATCGAATCACACGGGAAAAACAAAATAATTTTAAAATGAGTCATGTTTTGAACAGGCCTACTGTTTTTATTATCTATATTATCCCTGTTTTCACGAAGTGGTGGTAACCGAAAAGTATTGTTGCACGAGGATAATTACGATTCCATTGAAACATTTTTTTATACAGAATTAGAACACATTTAAATATGATGCCCGATGAACCGCTGCCATGTCGAGATTGTCTTTACACCCTTTAACTATCATCACTTTGTGAAGACACGGACTATATATAATATGATAATTTACCTATATATATACGTCGAGTTTATAGTAGATGTATGTAATTTGGGTTTTTTCACGCAACTGCGAAAAATACATCGTGAAGTAATATATCCCGTAGATAATTATGTAACGTAACGTCCTCACTAGTCAATATTCCTCATAATATTCTGTTCCATTATTTGGTCAATACATGTAGCTCAATGGAGACCACTAGAAATCCTAATGATCTGTATTGTAGTAAAATGATTAAGACGATAATGTAAGGTTTCCTTTTTTTTCTCCAAGAGAACTATTTGAGAGAGGTAACCTGAGGGGCTGTGTTAATGATTTGTACACACTGCCACCATCATATCTCTATCATCACTACCAGTACCACCACCATCATCATCACCATCATCATCATCACCACCACCACCATCATCATCATCACCCCCACCAGCACCTTGCAGCACCATCATCGTCATCATCATCATCATCATCATCATCATCATCATCATCATAATCATCATCATCATCATCATCATCAATTATCAGTTAACTTCATCAATAACACCACCCACTATTATGATCGTCATATTTATCTCCATCCTCAACATCATCAACATCATCTTCATCATCATCACCATCATCAGCAACATCACCATCATCATCAACATTACCATCATCGGCACTATTATCATCATTATCATCATCATTATCATCATCATGCAGGACCCCTCGTAAATGCAGAACCCCTCGTGATACCAACATCTTGTTGTGAGGGCATCCTGTTAAAATATTGATCAATAAATAAATCACCATAATCATCACCATTATCATCGACATCAACATCTCTTTCATCAACATCATCAACATCATCTTCATCATCATCATCATCATCATCATCATCATCATCATCATCATCATCATCATATTATCATATTTATCCCTACCACACCAACAACAAAACCATCATAACCATCATCATCATTGTTATGTAACATTGGTTATCAGAAATCCACTTTTATATGATAGCCTTCCTTTCAGGACATTTTCATGGACAATACAAAACAGATAAAAATCATAAATATTAGGGTCTGATAGTCACGACTAGCAATCAGCTGACCCAAACACGTGTACTCGTATCGACCGCCTCCTCTCTCTTCGTCTCTCTCTCTGCGCACGATCGCCGCAGCATAACAAAACACTCCACCGTCAACAAAGCGCAATTTGCGATTCACTCGCGAACAAATTGTCGTCTGGTGAAGATAGAAAACCCGATAATTTATCCCTCGTGTTCACTACCAAGGGGGTAAAACTTCCTTCTTCCAGCGCC
>BQKZ01005520.1:0-17917 GCA_036244855.1 Temnopleurus reevesii | reverse complement strand
CCCCCCCCCCCAAAAAAAAAAAAATGCATCTATTAGCAAACCAGCCCATTAATTGTGTATTTCTGTCCCTTTCCCCTCCAGCTCATCGTAGTTATAGCTATATGATAGTTCCTGGTATATCAAGGTTATGGTCACATCAACAAATAGGCCTACATGTATATACATCAATCAACAACCAGCATATTGTGTTTCTATTTTAAACATCGTACTCACAAGGAAACACTTTTATTTGACATATTGAGAGCGAGTTTCCGGATTGTAGACTTTCTGTTGTGGAATGAGATAAATGTTGAACGAGGAAATAATGTCATGCAATGTTGAGAAAAATTGGTAAATTTTACCTAGTTTGAGCACTATCTGATTATGAAGGTATGGCTATAATAGTCATGATGCTACATACTCGTAGAATAGATTGTGTATGAATGTCAAAGCTATCACTATTTTAATTTATAATATCCCGTGGTTGTTTACGTGTCCTCTCTCTATTAAGCAAAACAAAAGTGTTTTGTTGCCCTCACCATAGATATGGTACGTTTATGCCCTCACCAACAGACCCTCTGGATAATAATGACCCCATCTAAATTTTTTTTGGTGATTATCTATTTTCCTACTTTTCATTGAAATAAAAAAAAACCCAAATAATTGTACATTTATATTGCGCAATTTCTATAGGAAATCAAGCATAAGCATGTGAAATAAAGCATAAATATAATTTGCAGATGTTCTTTGTTGTTATTTTTACTTCCTTCTTATTTTTATTTTGTACATGAAATGCAAAATCGAATAGATTAATCAAACCTTTTTTTTAACTGACCGTCGTTGTTTGTTAGGCAAACATTTTTTCTTCTATAGAAGGCGGCAATAAATAAATCTCCAGCACATGAGTCTCTGCCATAGGAGACAAATCATCTTTCACTTTTCAAGCTTTTTCAGCACCATCACTGACAATAAATGGTGATAATGAAATATAGCTGTGAATCGAGATCATGGTCACTGTAATAAACTAATTAGACTTTCTAATTAACCCATTAATTACCACCTAAGATCACCGCCCTTCTTGGTCCCGCCCGACTCCTCTTTGACCCATCCGTTTCCTCACCAAACAAAATGTGTGGGGCAGTCACACCTACAGGTTGATCCCACCCTGCCAAACTGAATTATCTTAAATTCGAACCATGAACTATAAATTAATGGTTTGTTTAATCGATAAATATTTATAATTGAAATTTAGACAAATTACCTTATTATAAAAACATAATATTTCAAGCGGAATAAGACAGTCATAATTACGATGTTGTTGAAGCGGTTACAGGGTTGAATCAGTCTGCTGGTGTGACTGCGTTATAATTTCGAACATGATTATGGTTTGGTGACAAAGGTTAGAACACCATTTCTTATTTTAGGTCTCAGGTTCGAGTCTCTTGTAGTCTGCTTTTATCATTACATTAGTGAGATATTGCCCATATTTAATACGGTACTTAACAATTTGTAATTGCTCTGGTTCATTCATTTGTCTTGTTTGTTTGTTGGGTGTTTTTTTTTTTTTTTTTTTTGGGGGGGGGGGCACTTCTCCCGACATCATGAGCATGATACCCAAAATTGCAGACTAGAGTGTATACTTTTGCTTAAACTTTTAGGAATCTGCGTATGTTTTACTTTATGAGTCAGCTAATGAGCATAACGTGATTTCTAGAAACATTTTTTTTTAATTCGTGGAAATAGATTCAGATTCTGAGAGTCAAATATTTGTCCCATTCCAGTTTTATTACAATACGACCGAAAGTAGTATCTAAACATGTTCCTCTGTCAAGATGGAGTGCGGCGTACAGGGGAGTCTTGCCATTAGCACGACTTTTGTTTACGATATGAGATGACAAAGTTTTCTCAAAATTTGGAAACAATTTTAAAAAGGTTAGGCGTTATGCTCTAACTTTATTACCCTTGGCCTTCCAAAGATGACTCTTTCTTCAGTCAGCGATTAGAAGCAACTGGGAAGAATTAAAATATTCGAAGATTTTAAGAACATGGGATTAGCAGGATAAATTATTGTTCCCGCATTGTTTGAGGGTATCGACGGGAAGGGATAACTGGTGATGAAACATGTGTTTCGTATTTTAGTCCATGATTAAATTGGCTTCTGAGCAAGACATCCTGGCTAAAATCATTTTATATTTGTAGATTATATATCTATCAAACTTCTCAAACATGTCATAGGCTAATTGATTAAAAACAAAATTAAGCGCAGATTTGTATTTGCATGTTTGTTCACTTATTTGTTTATAGAGTACTAAATATTGACAGAATAATTTTCTTTTATTCCATTTTCACTTGCAATGAAAGTAAAAAAGAGAGGTGTCGATCCACTTCTTCATCGTGTAGTGAATATTCATGATATTCGAGTCCAGTCACGCATTTTATATTGTAGGTACATTGATCAGGAAAAAAATTAATTAGGGCACAATGAATAGTACATCGTGATATATTTAGAATGTTGTTGCGAAGAAAACAATAATAAGACTGTTTGATCATACCACGATTTTCATTACAAAATTATTCGATGTTGTGGTAAAATTGTATTATGATCAAGTTTGTGAACAAGAATTGATCGCAAATCGTTAATTGTGACGTGTTCTGATTTCTCAACAGTCTTCTTATGCCCTAATTTTTTTAGGGTATCGTATATGCTCTGCTCCAATTATTTTTATGTAAACTTCTTACAAATATGACTAAAAATATCACTAAAATGACTTTTTGAAATTGTTGATGAAATGTGATTGAAAATATTTAATATCTCTAAAGTTACCGTCGGTACACTGTATAGTACGTACCAATAAGGATATATCTTTTTTTTTCAATTTTATTTTCATATACTTCGTGGGTAGAAACACCATCTTCTTATCTTATCAACATGCACAACAACAAACTAGAGTCCATACACGTAATCATTATAATCTAGTGACTGTTCAATTCTTCCAAAATTAAAAAAATGCTATAGATCTACTAATATCCAGAATAACATCAAAGTGGTAAGTAAATTATGAGCCAATAGCTAATCCAAAATTTGTTCTGAACGATGCCTCAAATTATGACAAATCTGACATTTATTTTCGTCTTCCACTTGCTTTAGGAAGGTTGTTCCCAGGTGTTGAAACACTTGTTTCACATTTACTTGTTTTCCCTAGTTAACCGGCGTATATCCGTTCAGGTTAGGGTTTTTTTTTTTTTTTTTACTAAAGACAGGTTGATTTTCTAAAATGTAAATTTAGCTGTAGAGCAGGAAGGCGAAGGTCAATGAAATGAGGAAGCAATAAGGTTCTTGACAGATGGTTCACCTGTGTGCTTGGCCAAGAAATAAAGCTCAGATCATGATCTAGATGATAGACTGATATATGAGCAGAACCCCCCCCCCCTCCCCTGAGATAATCATAATGATAATTTAAAAAGTGTACATTTATATTACGCAATTTCTATAGGAATGTAGATAATATACAAAATATTTCTTTTATCATATATTACATTATATATGATGTATATATATAGTAATTATGAATATTAATCATACATTCTTATATAGTCCCTAACACTTCATTTATAAGTCGTCCGTATATAAGCGCTCTATCAATGTAGTATATTACACTGGCTTTAACAGTGCAAATGTAAGGAGCGTCCTGTATTTCAAGAAAAAGTTCCTGCAAAGTACCCGTTTACCTCACCTGGGTCGAGTGCAGTACAAAATGGAGGAATTTCGGGCTGAAAGAAATTCGAACCGACGACTCTCTATTTTAATGGTGAGAGTCAGAATCACTACGACGCTTCCCAAGTGATATGAGCAAACTTAAGGGCAAGATTGGTCAGGGCAGGGAATTGTGAGGGGAGACAATTCCCTGGTCAGGGGGAGGGAAGGAGGATGGTTGCCATTATTATGTAGACATGGGAGTGCGGGAGCTGCCCAGTATAGTTTTGGTAAAAGCGAATATTTTTATCGCCAAATTTTGTCTTCAAATCTACTTAAAAAGAAACATGATATCATGAACATGTTGTACAAAAGATTGTACGAAAAATTAACAAGTTTTGGAAAAGTTATAACCTAAAGTGTGGAAAATATTTTAGCGTCGTAGCCCCCGACGCGAATTCAATATTTTCTTTCTTGATAAAGGACAGCTTCTCATGAACAGAATTGGATAAAAATTTCAGAATTTATTCTTTATGTATTCCTTTTTAGCATGCTTTAATAAAATCTTGGAAATAATTTTCTATATGCCCGATAAGAAGCAAAATATTGTTATAACCAAGAGAGGGCGCTAAATACGATTTAACGGTCAAATTCAAATTTTCAAAAGAATTCGCTCGTAGAAAAATATGCTATGATCTTGAAATGTGTATAGAAACTATATGTCATGGTATATATCCCCCAAATTCACATTTCTTTAATCTTTACCAAAACTATACATGGGCTTTAAAATATTTTGAATCACACTTTTTTGTACTTGCTCTCTACTCTGCCTTTTTTGTACCCTTGTATTTTGATCTTTTTTTAGGAGATTAATTTCAATGAAAACTATGAATATAGAGAAAAGGGATCTTTTTATTGTATTTAAGTTTAAAAGATCTTTTCCAAAAATACTATTTTAAAGAAAAGCATATTAGAGAAGAAAAAAAGATAGAGGGAAATGGAGAGAGATAGATAAAACTTTTTTTTATACTTATACCATGTAATTTGTATAGTATTTACGTTAACACAGTCATGGGGTCGGACCCTCGAAGCTCTGAACAAATTGCAATTTTCACATACAATGTACAATAGTTCTGGAATACAGGCACATGCCACAACGTCCAATTAAGGGCGTGGTATGGCTGTATTTGGGATTTTACAATCATAATTGTGTTTGCTAATGATAAGACAGTGGAGCTTCAATTATCGTGTTATTGCATTACTGATTAATAAATACCTTAGTTTGGGCAATTTAGCTGATTAACAAGATCTCATTATCTAGGAATTTTATCAGAACTGAATCAACGTAATCATCACAACCACGGTCAAGTTCTGTTATTGGTTGTTATGTTGAAATAGTGAATCAGACCTTCCATCCTGAAAAAAAAAATCATTAACTAAAGGACCGTTATTCATAAGAACTCAATAACAACACTGGTGGTAACAACCTATAAAAATGATGTGGTGATATTGTGCTCATGTGGGTGTAATTTTTCTCTGGTTGAAATGAAAAATGCACAGCAGTTGGCATATGCAATCAATAACACCAGCCGCATAACTGCAGTCGCAATTTATGTAGGTCCACATCAGAAAAAGTGTTGAAATAATATCGGTTTATAATCAAATCGATATATTTAAACTCCCACTGGTGTTGTTCTGTGGCTTAAACAACACCAGCAGGTGTTTAGATATTTTATTTGATTCTAAAGGGTGTTCGACCTACAGTTTATAGATCCTGGCTGGTGTTAAATTTGACACCAGCGTTTTTGCAGTGTGTGAACAGCATGCTACCCAACATTCATAGGAGCGAATGTATGAACGATAAGCATATAATAACAGGAACACCGCAATTACGTAATAAGGGAGTTCCCTCGCCTTGCACGAGACACAAGCAATTTGATGACGTCATTGATTGGATGTTATGATAACATACCGATTAACACGTCATCTCGTGATCCTTATGAAGGGAATCCCCGAGGTATGTGACCTTAAAGATTAGCATCAGTGTCATATCTGATCAAATCTTCAACCATGCTTCAACAATTCTTACCGATGAGATTGTACATGTCTTCTAATAGAACACACACAGAAAATATTAAGTGCATCTTGAACTCACTATACACATGGTACAATCTAATAAGGACAAAACACGGCTTAAACTATTTTCGTAAAATTAATTCGAGCGCCAATTCAATGCTCCTTTGCAATGCTATTCAAATCGGAACCGGCTTGTGAATGTTGTGTCCGCACAGTTCAATACACGGCGTGTGGATCTATTGTCTCATGACCCACTTTATTTTACGGAAATAGTTAATATCGTGTGACAAAGACATTTGACAAAATAAATGACTGATTATTCAAGCACGAGTGGATCAAGCGGTAAAAAAAAAACCCACCCGGTTTCATCTCTCCAAAGAAATGCAGAACATTATGTCGGTCATGTTTGCTGAATGACAGGGAGGATCTTTTTTTTTTGCCAGAATCACTGTGAAAACTTAAATGGAGAGTTGTTTATTTTGTCCAGTTATTTCGTTATTTGATTTCATAATGATATCAATATACTGAACGTTCTTTCTCTCTGATTGTCCAATTTGGTATGCAGTTTCAGAATCATCTCGATAAAATAAAACGCCAATCAATAAAATTGTAACTAATCCAATTGACTAAACTTAATTCTATGATCGTCATTGATCAAAGCCCATTTTCTGCCCACATGTACTATGTACCAATTCAAATCAGTTGTATTTTATTTTACTAGGTTAACTTTATTCCATTTACCTTTTTTAATGTCAGTAATGATTTTCATCGTAATCCAACGATAGTAATTTGAAGGGCGGAATGTAAAGGCATGTTTTTATGCAACAATTATGATCGATTTGTATTCATAGCAGGATTCTCATATCCGCGCATTCCCTGTTGAAAACTCATTGTCGATTCCGTTTCCATGGAAACTGTTTGAAGAACATCATATATTCATTATACTCATGAAGAAATCACGGTGAACTTGGTTTACTACGAGCCGAGATAAATGTCACACACCGTGACTGCTGGCATGTGATTGTCAATGAAGAGTAGAACTCTTCTAATTTTTGCATGTTGCATATTTGATAAACATGAAAAACCTGGGTTTTGTTGATGTTGACATTGTAGGCGCTGGTAGGCAAAGGGATGGGGCAATTTTTGTGAAGACTGTTTTTTTCTTTTCATTTCGTTATTTAATCTCTTTCTTCGTCTTATTTTTTTGTTTATTTTTAGCGCCCCCTCCTCCTCCCCGTCTTACAACGTCCACTCTGAAGGTCAAATCATCAAATGGTCTCAACTATCCTCTTATACAAAGACGTTTTAACTTTGTGTGGACGCTCTTCACACAGACACAAATATGGGATCAGTATATAACATTGAAAAATTATAAGAAAATGTTAACGTTTCTCGTCAATTCAACGTTTCATTAACTGAGATTATCGACTGAACCTAAGCTACAACCTTCGCCAATCTCATTATGAGCCTTTTGCTAAAAGCTTTGACGGACTCAAAATTGATTGGTTGTCCTTCAACTTAGTGACCTTGTTTTCTTTTCTTTCTTCTTTTTTGTTACCTTTCTTTCACGAAACAAATCTCATGCAACGACATTTGAAATATAACCTGAAAAGTAATTTGAAAAGTGTTTTAATTTTCTTTCCCTTCTACATCTTACTTTCCAGGCGAAATGTTTAGAATTTAAAACTACGTTAAAGAAACTTCTCTTTCATCAACCGACCCCCTTTTTTCCATAAAAATTGCATTCTTTTGATACACTTTGTGTGTGAGTATTTTGTTTGTTTATATGTTTATTTTTTGCATTATACAGTCATGTTGGGGAAAAAGCTGGGGACAATTGCACGAAATGGTCTAAAACCCCGGTCACATAGGACCCCGGAAGCAACACGATTCACCCCGACTCGTTGTTCTGAGGCAGTTAACTGTGAATTTACAAAGAGTCGGGGTGAATCGTGTTGCTTCCAGGGTCCTATGTGACCGGCTATTAAGCTATCTTCTTTTTTTTCTAAGACGTATTTTCACTTCTTGTGGCAATCTCTTGAATGTTGATACATCTATGCTAAGAGGATGGTACAAAAATTAAGACGCCTTTATAGTAAGAAGCGTATAGCTATAAGGCCCTTCGATCAATCGGTCACTGGCTTATTCCATAGATTATGCATCCGATAACTACTAGTACACAAAGTATTTCATTAGATATCAACCGGTGGTTTAATCATCAGGAGGTCGAAACTCATGGGTTCAGGGCATTCTAATGAACTTGACATTATTGACTTCGGGACCTGTAACATAAAAGATTTACGATGCATTTAGAATTAATCGTATCTCTTTATAGTACACGCTTTGCCATAGACTTACGATTAATATGGATCGTAAGTTTAATTGCATATTCTATGTCACAGGCCCCTGGTCTGATAAAGCAATCATCAGAAACCCTGAGGTTTGAGTCAAAATGGATTCACGAAAGTGTCGAATTGGCAAAGGTCAAAAAGAGCATATTCAATTTAAAAGCCGTCTCACACCTTTGCGTTTTTAATCTGCGTTGGTAGAGCGTCTGCCCCATGAACGGAAGGTCATGGGTTCGATCCCCGGCCGGGTCATACCAAAGACCTATAAAAATGGGACCATCTGCCTTCTTGCCAGGCGCTCGGCATTTAAGAAAGGAGAAGGGTAATAATAACTTTATGTTATGCAGGGCCCGCTGGAAGAGCAGCTAACTTACAGCTGAATGTGGCTACCCTGGGTAAATAAGACATTATTATTATTATTATTATATTATTTTTTTGCAAATTGAAAACGGTATACGCTGATCAGACGGTGAACTGACGTTCAGCTTGCGCTCAAGGAGTGTACGCCGAACGTCAGTCCATCGTATGACCTGCGTCTTTATGCGTCCAGGGAGGTGTTGTACCAAATCGTTCTTAAAGTTACAAATGAATTTAAGAAAGACTGGAGTACGTTAACCAGTGTAATACGAGTAAGATTCTGGATCATTCAGCATAAGAAATGGCACCAGTCGTGCGTAAAGTCGTTCCAAAAGTTTTTCGTAACTTGGTGAAACACCGCCCAGAGAGCACGTTTTTTCTTCTTCCAAAGGACGCGAGTCGAAGCAGACTAAAAACGCAAATGTGTGAGTCGGCCTTCATACCCGCTGAAAGTAACAGGAGTTTCGTCATGACCATAATTATGAAAATAACGTGCTCTTGGGGTATGTTGGAGAACAAAAATCAAGTAGAATAGTTGTTTCGTAATTGTCTATGGGGAAACATAAGAGACGTTTGATTTTACCAATCAAAGCCCTTTCGATCATGAAAATGCGAACATTTCGTAAATTGATTCAAATGTCAATACTATGGATCATCTTGCAATACATAAAAATGGTGGACACGAAAACAATAAGGAAACAAATAAGAGTAAAAGCAAAAATAAACATTGATATTTTGGGGAAAAGGGATCAAATACCATGCCAATAATTATCCTAACATACTTTTTCTTATAATGTTATCATTGATTTATTTTCATCAAAATTATGAATGTATAGCGTCGAGTCAGCATGGTCAAAGAAGTAAACCGACTGGCTTCATCATGTTCATAACCGTTGGCTTAGTTATCTTATGTTTCTCTCTTTACCTCCTCAAAATAATTGAATTTTCACGTGTTAAAAAGTGGCAACTAGCGAGAGGGGTAATAGAATTAGTACGAAAGAAAACATGGCAAGTGGCAGGTTGGAGAGAGGAAAGTAAATGTCAAATAAATTATATTCCTTTAAAGGTAGAAAACTACATTTGCAAACATTACGGTTATGTTTACAACTTGTTATGTATCTCGGATATGCCAAAATCTCTATGAAGTATTTTGGTCCAATGTAGTCCAGAATATCTAATTCAAATAAAAATCTATTCTATCATAATTCATCTTGACACCAACGTTATCGCGATACTCCTATAGCGTATTACCACATACAAAAAAAAACATTGTAAGAGCACACACAGTGTGCACTTCAATACACTGCCACACCATGCGGAATACGAGGGGTCAACGGCTGTTTTGACTTTTGAACGCACAGCCATTAATTCGAGGCCCGAATAAAAGAATTATTATTGAATCAACTATAAATGCGCTTATCATGACCAATCTTTGTGATTAATTGATTGGTGATAAGTTCTATAACATTTAGTACTCTTCAACATAACACAACAATCTTGGAAAGTCAAATTTTAGGTGATAAGTTCTAACATTTAGTACTCTTCAACATAACACAACAATCTTGGAAAGTCAAATTTTAGGCTGAAAAAGAAGTATTCTACTAATACCTTTAAACCGAAATCGCATTATCCCTGTTATTGATTAAACCGCAGACTGTATAAATTGGGGTATCAGAGTATTGTCTTAAAGTATCCCATTTGTTTGAGGGAACAAATCGAAAAATGTTTAAACCTTTTTTGTGTTGTTGGAAGTGGAAAATAAATGAAGTGAAATTAATTGACACTCCAACGATTCACAATGTTCAACAATTTCTCTTTAGGACGATTAATATCTTGTCAGACAATTTACAATTTGACCTTCTGATATTTATAATGTTTTTTTTTGTGGTGTTTTGAATGATAATTGTAGAATTCATGAACACGCCTTGTCGTCTTTGTATTTTCCGTATCATTTTGGCGCCTATATCGTTCTTTTTCATTTCATTGTAAATTAATCGACATATGTTATTCAAATCATTAACACTTTAACGAGGCTCAACAGTTTGTGGTTCTTCATGCGACCTACCTGAACTCCTTGCATTCAATTGAGGAAAACCACAAAGTTTGATAATTTTATCAATTCATGCACTGAGGTGTTTGTGGTTTTCATATTGTTTTCGGGAACCTAATAGCAAGCAAAATTGTCCTCCTCAGAATCAACACGAGATTTAAACCACAAGATGAAATTAAGAGAATGAAGCAACCCACCCTAATTAATTAAATATATATATATGAATAAACAAAATTAAAAAGTAAACAAAGAAAATATATAAATACATGGTTTGTCATGAATATGCGAATTGACATAGGCCTATCATTGCCTATTGGGACCGCGAAACAAGATGTTTGGCATGTTTAGAGAGGACAAATTTGTTCATAAATGCGTGACCTAATGGTCACTATGTAGAAATGGTAAAATAATTATACAGCTCCTCCAATTTTCAGCCCCTGCACTTTTCAGCCCCTCTATTTTTAGCCCCTCCACTTTTCAACCCCTCCGCTTTTCAAGACGTTCCGCGGTGCCTGACATGCATACTTGTTATACAGAGTTATACAGAGTTTTATTCAACTTTTTTTTTGTAAATGTTCATTATACTTTGTATTATTTCTGATGAAGTGAAAATAAATGAATTGAATTGAATTGAATACTTGTACGAAGGTGTCATATCATTATGATTAGAATAATATGATATCATTATGATATCATTATCATATCATATCATTATGATTAGAATTACCCACCAAACACCCCTTAGGGAACTATTAATCAGAATAACCACACCGTTTACAGGACTGTTACCGTTTTGGGTTACCAGTATGGTCCACTGGATTCTGGAGTGGGAGGGGGCCAGAAGAAGTTTAATTTTAGAATAGACCTGCTTGCTCCATTTTACGAGGAAAATAATATTTTGAGACAACAATAACGAAAACCTCAATATAGTACGTGTATCGCACTTCCACATGTCTTAATATTTGTGAACTTTTATCGTAAGGGAAAGTTGCAGATGTTTCGAGTCTGTCTTCCATGTAAGGTGTCAAATGCAATTTGAGTTTTGGCGGGAAAAGTGAGAGACAAATTCATGAGCACAGGAATGGCACATGCATCAATGACAGTCATGATAATGCATTGTACTTCAATACTTGGAAGCACAATCTAGCGTGTGATATTGCCCTTTCATAAAGGATACAATATCACACTATTTCGTTTACAGTACTGAACCTCTTTTTTAAAGAAAAAAGGAAACAAAAATAATTTAGATTTTGAGACTCGGTTGTGGGGGGGGGGCTGAGCTGGGGCTGACAGGCAAAAAAAAAAGAAACAAGAAAGAAAAAGGTCCTCACCTCAAATTTGGAGCCACCTATCGGTGATTTCGGCGCCCTTTTTACCTCAAATTCGGCGCCCCCTTGTCCCCAAAGCCCACCCTCACGGAACGCGCATGAAAAAGAAGAAAAAGATTCAATCTTCCATCATTTACATACAGCTTTAGCATATGGAAACCGATAAAGAGGGGAGGGTGCTATCGCAGATCTTCAAAACCAGGCGACTCATCCATTCAACCCACCCTCATCTGGTCATACAGGTTCGAAAAAGCATCAAATAAGATGCACCTTTAGGAGTTTTTGTTCCAAAAATGTTTGCCCTTTTTCATCCTTTTTGCAAATGTGTGCATGCACGTTTGTGCCTCGTTTTTAGTTTGCACATTGAAAATTTGATTGAAACTATGCAGCCAAGAGTGACATTAGGGATTCCAAAATACACTTTATGGATGAAAGTTGGATCTTACTGTTGTTTTCTTCAAAAGAATGGAGAAGAAAGACATAAATTATGGTTATGTTATTACAAATAAAAAAAATTACAAGCAATTAAGTATGATCCATTTATAAGGGGTCGTACTCATATTCAAAGCTTCTTAGTTTCACTCTCATTATTAGAAAATTACCTTTTGTTTTTATTCAATCAAAGTCTGATTTTAATCATATTATTTAGATCTTTTTAAATATCCTTTAGGAAGGTTTGTTTTTGCTGTTGGTGAATATACACTTGAATGTTCTAAGCCTGTACTTTCTGAACGAAATTTTCAATCTCTTTGTAGAGTTCAGTACTCCTTGATTGCTTGAAATCTATCACGAAGGTCATTCAAAAGAGTGAAAGCCAAGAAACGAATACTTGCTCTTTCCCTAGTAAAGATTTTCACTCATTATAATTTTAGAGAGTAAATAATACTTAACCCACGTTACCAGCATAATTTGTACGTGATTCTTACGTTCAATATGAATCATCCGTTTCAATATAGAGTAAATATCGGACAATCGTGATGACCTGAAAACAAATGTTTAACCTAGGAGCTATTGATAATTTTGATGACAATAACTGTACGAGAGTCATCAAATTTTAGCAACGTTTCTGTTTTAAACATACTCAAGTAGTACAAGGTCAATTCATTACTTCCGGGGGTCAAGTTTATATATGAGTCAATGTTTTCAGGTTCCTTTCGAATGTTAGGGAACAATAAGGCACCTAGTTGATGAAAGTGCTGTGGAATGACCCATAATCAAGATTTCATTGTATACCCCAGTGTATCGGTTCCCATTTGTGTGTATATTGTATTTTGCATAATGTAATTGTTTTCCCTAGCTTGTCTAGTCTAGAGTGATTTTGACTCTCGCCTTATAACCACAGGGTCGCAGTTCGAATCATAATCCATAGCGTTATTTTTCCTTAAAGGAAGAAATATGCTCACATTGTGCTACACTCAACCCAGGCGAGGTGAATGGGTATAACTATAGCAAAAACATTGCGAGAAACATTTGTATGCAGGTGTGCATCAGGGATAAAGCGAGGGTAATAAAATATCCCTACCTTCTTTCAGACATTTATGTGCTGTCAGCGAATGAAGAAACATAAGATGAACAAACTGCGAAAAATTTGAACGTGATAACGTCATGAAGTACCCTCCCTTTACTTTGTAAACAAAATTTACCGTTTTCCTTTTTTGCAAGAAAAGACAGAATTCTGTTTTTTTTTTTTTTTCGTTTCAATACATGTATATAGACACATCTATTTTGCAAGTAATTCAGAAACAATAATGGCGACTCCTTCTTTGAAATATGACATTGTACATTGTTTAATAAATTTATTTACAAAGTGAATGGTGGATTTCCATGTTGGTATCACAGTCATAATTATTGTTCTAAAGTCGCCAAATCAAGGATGCCAATCAAAGGCGGAAATTAGAAATGTGAAAATGCATAACCTTGGAACTGTAATACCGATTTTGCTCAAATTGTCTATTTCCCTTCATTTACTGACCATACGTCAATATCTGGGGGAAATTCCCGTAAAGGTTTCCATTTGTTTTTATAATGAATCAAGACATTGCGAATGATCATTAGGAGCAGTGTAGGTCAATATTTGAATATACTTATTTCAAAAGTAAATGAAATAATGAGCATATCAAAATTTTCAATAAGAAATTGCTGATAACAAAGACATGTAAGCAAATTTAATTACATGTTTTGTGATACCGCTGATCCTATGACCTCTGAAATGTATTGTTTGATTTAATGAATTAGTAAGCTAACTGTTCTAAAAACGCATTGTTTGTATTACTAGCAATAATTTCAGCTAACCCAGCTCTGGCAAAAAGTACATTGACTTTCTGCCAAATCACTTTGTCAATTAGGGGCGAGGCAGAAAAAATATGGTATAATGATGATGATATTTTTAAAAATTGACATATTTTTGGCTTATATGAAATAAAGTCATTCGTTATAGCCTTGCTTTGAAACAAAAATGACCTACACTATAAAAAAAAAAAAAAAGGTAGGCTCAGTTTGGGCCTTTAAAAAAATATTTTTTCCTTATTATGAAAGGGGCCGAACAATTTCACACTGGGTGCATCTTGAAAGGTTTCAGACTTAGCACCTTACGTATTCTTTAAAACTAAAACTTTCTTGTTTCATATAATGACTATATATAGTCGATTTCTTGTAACACCCTTCCACTCACTCCTCCCTTATCGATTTATAACATTAAAGGGGAACTTCACCAAGACATTGATGTTCTGACAGTGGGTGGAGAAAAATACAATGATCAAACTCTGAAAAACAGAGCAAATTCGGACTATCATTAAAAAAATATATGAATTTTCAAAGTTTTGATTTCCACCCCTGATGGGCTCTTTAAACTGGCAACATACACAAATATAATGGCTCTAACATGGAGAACTCTCCATTCACTTTGTATAGATATACACAAAATTTCACATTTTGTTCCTTTTGCAGAAAAGTAGGTAAGGGTGCCACAAGATTAATCCCATGATTCATGCAGAATCATTATGACCATCATATTTGAAGAAAGAAATAAAACTTTGTCTACTTTTCTAAAAAAAAAAAAGAAAAGAAGAAAACGCAAAATTCTGTGTACAAAGTGAATGGAGAGTTCTCCATGTTGGCAGCCATTTTGTGCAGGTAGGTTGCCAATTTAAGGAACCCATGAGGGGTGGAAATCAAAACGTTGAAAATTCATAACTTTTCAACGGATAGTCGGATTTTGCTCAAATTTTTACGGGTAAATCATTGTATTTTTCTTCACCCACTGAGAGCACATCAATGTTTGGGTGGAGATCCCCTTTAAATAGAACGTCAGCTTCTATTGAAATGTGTTTCGTGAAGTTGCCAACGATTTCTTCCTTGCATATTGAATCGCAATACAGTTCATGCTTTATAAATCGATCTAACCAAACAAATATAACAGTATGTCTTTTTTTATAATTTATTTTTTTATTGTCATAAAAATCATCACAAATCACAATATTTACAAATAATTTTGAACATGATTAGAAATTAAACTTCTTTTGGCAGAATAACAGTAATATAGCGAATTAAACAAAAGCGAGATCCGAGTCTTTTTTTTTTTTTTTTTGCTCTGTTCTATGCAGAATTATATGAGACGATTTGAAACAACACATGTCTGTGGTTTGGAACCCATTCTCGCCCCATATCTCTTTCGCACCTGCAAACTTCCGACCCCCAAGTGAACCATGGGATGAAGGTGGATGAGGGCGGAGGCCTGGGATTTGACGGTCATCGCCTGGGCCGAGTTTGTCAAGGACGAGCTATTATTCTTGAAATCCATTTGAGTTTCACAATTGTTTTTTATTCATGATAATAGGATAGACACTTGCAAGAAAAAAGTGAATATAAGCAATTTGATATAAGCAATTACGAGCAACAGAACTTAGCACTGTCCAATTTTAGAATTTTGAATGACAGAAGAATTTTTACTGACTCTATGACTGATGAACTAGGCTTATTAGAAACTATGTATACCAGTCATAGCTAATATGATTGAGATATAGCACAATCTAAAGAGGCATAAAAGGTTAACTTGATGCAACCGATTATCAATAATTTTTACAAGTGCATTTTCAGGGTGTGCATGGACAATTTTTAAGACAAATCTGGCAAAATATACAAAAACGTCGACTACGGCCAACATTGCTTCTCACCAAGATATACAATATTTACATATTTTGTATTGCATTATGTTTGTACTCTCATACCCCGAAAGGGGGTCGACAGAGTCAATAAAATCAACTCAACTCAACAAAATATGTCACATTAATACGCTAGTAACTGTTTTAGCAGGACTCTTTTTCTTGTGTGCTTGTTTAAAATTGGGACGATTCGGCAAGGGTTCTGGATTTATTTTTCGACTTTCATCCTCAAACCCCAGAAGTAATTGCAACTTCGTTTTTGAAGAGCTGCCGAACTCCTCGCTGTCAGATATCCGCAATTCTCAATGTCGCCCTCTCACAGCAAAAACATTACATCGTCAACCACATGGACAACTTCGAGTGGGCAATCTTTTTCAGAACTCATATCGACCCATATCGACCCCACATACAAGCTCGATGCTACTTCGTGAAATAAAGTGTTTGCCGCCCTCTTTGTAAGCTATTCTCACAAGCTCAGTTCGAAGTTATTTGTGCAGTATTTTATGGTTGTGAAATTAGAGAAAAATAGTTTCAATATATACACCATGAATACGAAGTGATGCTCAAGCACCAAAACAATGTCTCACATAGGGAGTATATTCAAAGTACTATTTTAGATCTTGTAATAATTAGCATATTACTCTATGTTTTATAATGTGCCTGAATAGTGTCACTTTCTCGAGTTCACTTGTCATTCAAATTCATAAGGAGATGGTCAATCGCAGTTTGCACTACATTCATTTTGAATTCACATCATGTATGTTCTAATTTAGTTTTTAATCATTGCATTTATGCCATTACAAATGAAATTATTTTTGTTATTATTATTATCGCCTTTTTCCTCTACAAGTTACTGCATACTTTATGTTTTGACTTATGCATACAGAATCGTATATAATTTCCCCTCCTTCAGAAAATGTCAAACATTTGAAGAATTTTAATCCGCATACACCCATTGAATCTATTTTATTTAATGACAAGGAAAACATGTAACGCGAGAGTAATTTCAAAGAAAACTATAAAATCTGGTCGGAACTCCTTCTTTTATTAAAAGTCTAATATGATTCACCGATGATATACGCTCTGCTACACAGATTGGATGGATCGACCAGTAGATTGCACTTTTTATAAATTGTCTACATGCTATTTTCCTTCACCATTTCATAGATTTTCCTTCCCACCCGTTCACAACTTAATCTTTTTTTTTTTTTTTTTTTTTTTTTTTTAGAGAACCTTTCTTTAAACAAAAAAAACCCCCCCCCCCCCCCCCCAATCCCCGAAACGAAATCCCTCCACACTGCAAACTCTGGTGCGACCCTCTTAACATAGACGTATCAACGTGTGTATCTTGTTAAGAGAGTGACACAAGAAGTTCACACGTCTTAGCAAGACGAGGATCTAAGACCATATCGTGCAATTGACCCCAGAGTGTTAAATTTAATGCCAACTCGATGATACGCAATGTTCACCGGAAAATTGGGAGAACGAAACAAATTCCAATTCCATTTACACATGGTATACTATCAATATGATTAATCATTTTTTTTTTTCGTGTTATCACAGGGTATTAATTCTTCCTAGAAAACCTGGAAAAGTTTACACTTTTTTCTATAGTCAGAGAAAAGTCAGGGAATTATCAGGGAATTTGATTTTAAAATCTCTCAATTCAGGGGGAAATCAGGGAATTTGACACAGTTTGAGCATGCGTCAAAATAGGAAGAGTGAGTGGATCAGATTGACAAAGTCATAATATGGACTTTCAAAATTCATCAGTGGAAAATCCGGAAACTGTGTTCTTCAATTAATGCTGCTTATGAATACCATGGTTTGGGAGAGCAACTTTTCTTTCTTTTCTACGGTATTTCTCGTCTTATTTTCCCGAGAGCATCATTATTGTCGACATCTGTGCCTCTTCGCATCCGTTA
>BQKZ01005519.1:36532-56260 GCA_036244855.1 Temnopleurus reevesii | reverse complement strand
TTTGTCGGCTAATCGTTTTGTAAACCCATAATTACCATGGTTATGATGATTGTACTCCCACAGGCAAAATACAAAAATAGCATGTGACCATTTTGTTCTGCAGCATACGTTATCCTTCATCCTTTTGATTTTGAACCTTTGAAAACTGAATAATCTTCCCGCGAATCGTGAAATAGGAAATGCATGAAAAATTCTTCTTTGTGAAATAAAACAAACTTGATTATACCGTACTCTGTTCAGAAATTAAAGACTTGGTCTGGGCCAGGAAAATATTGTGTTTATTGAAAGCAGATAAATCAGACGAACAGATAAAAAAGGTTTGGAGGAAATCGCACAACAAATAAGAAAGTTATTTCAATTATATAACCCAATATTTGTAATCAGTCAAGTTGGGTCACGTGATTATGACGTATATCATGCACTTCTCTGCAAGCAGTTTATTATTCTTATTGTTTTAAAACCCTCATTTTTCAACCAGGTAACGCAGAACAAAAAAAATCGTCGATATATACATGGGTACAGATACATTTATTGAATCAACGTTTTGAATATTAAAAAAAAATAAGCATGACGGATTAAAATGGATTTTTAAAAACAATAAGTTATAATAAGCTTGCGGACAGGGAGTGCATGATCCACGTCATAAGCACGTGACCAAAAGTCACGTGTTACGTCCTACTGCGTACAGTAATTTATGAATTACCACTGTTCAGTCATAGCATTGAAATATTCATAACTTTCTTATTTCTTGTCGGATTTACTTCAAACTTTTTTTTGATCTGTTCGTCTGATTTGTCTGCTTTTAATCAAAGCAAGAGTTTTTTAGCCCACACCAAGTCTTTAAATACAACCCTCGGGTGTCAAGCACCGCATTGACATTGCAACTGGCACGCTTCACCGGCAGGGTCCGCCGTACAAACTCCCTACCCGGATCCCCAACTGTTGCGGGACTAGTTTCAAGACAATAAATGTATAATTATTTTTGGTCCATTCTAAGCCTTCTTCATAATTTTTTTTTAGTATTTGACATAATATAAAAATGAAATGATAACTGAAATACTTCCTTGATAAATAAAAAAAATGAAAAAGGAGAAAAGAGAACAAAATAAAAATGCCGTGACCAGGATTCGAACCTGGGTTATTGCGGCCACAACGCAATGTACTAACCACTATACGATCACGGCCTTGGCGATTGCGTCAACCTTTCTTTGCCATATATGTATTTCTATTTAGGATAAGCTTTGAGACCATGCCCCCCTTCCTCTATTTCTGGAACGAAATAATGAATCAGAGTTCATTGCCCTAATTTTATAAATTTCATAAATTACCCTACACGAAATCATATTCATGCAGTTAGGCTTGACATCTACACAAATAATAAATTTGACTCATAGTTTCTTTAACAATACACGAACAAATTAAGGGGGATTTCAAAAGTGTACTGTAAAGCCAACAGTTGGAGTACTAAGTGGATAATTGGATAAATGATTTCCAGGTATATATGACGTTGAGAAAATATCATTGTTATGCCTTGTGCACAATTGAATTTGAGTAAAGAACGCAAGAACTATTAGCTAGTGGTTAAGTGGTAACCGTTTTCATTCAATCCTTCTTTTCAATGTTTTGTTCTGTCGCTTTTGTTGATTTTGTTGTTGTTTTTGTTGAGCAACGAGGTCGATTTTATATTGTGGAAAGAAACATTGATGCAACCAGTGCGGCCGTGATCGTATAGTGGTTAGTACATTGCGTTGTGGCCGCAATAACCCAGGTTCGAATCCTGGTCACGGCATTTTTGTTCTCCATTTTTTTTATTGTATTATCATTTATATTCATTTAATGTAATGTCACATAAATGAGTTGATTCGGCGAGAACAAAAAAAAAATAATAATAATTAAAAAAGAACTTTCAAACCCTCCTCGTTTGTTTAATTTAGGGGAGTTCTTTACACTCGTGCTTTTATTTTGCAAATTATGCAATGTAGTCATGTGTGTTAATGTGTCTGGATGTCACAAACACGATATAAAATATTTCTGCAAAATAAATTAGGTCACGGACAATGGATCCGTACGCCGTGTATTGAACTAAGCGGATACAACAATCACAAGCTGGTTTCGATTTGAATGGCATTACAAAGGAGCATTGAATTGGCGTTTGACTTAATTTTACGGAAATAGTTTATATCGTATCCACAGCTTTTTGCGTGCGTCACCACAAAAGAACTACAAATTAATCATGCATAAATTTTCTTAGTACGAACCTAAAGACCTATAGACTCTTGATTTATATAAAATTATTTCATTACAATTTTCATTTCTCCCATGTTTAAAATGTTGTCATTTTTCGAACGTTTTGAAATTTTAATTCAACATGTGAATTCTTATAATTATTCATCTATCTCTCTCTCCCTCTCTTTTTCTCTCCCTCCCTCTCTCACCTCTCTCTCTCCCTCTCTCTCTCTCTCTCTCTCTTTCTCTCCCTCTCACTTTATCTATCCATCTATTTATTACATCTCTCCCTCATTCATCGGTCGAGGCCATTACGGAATTATTTATTCATTTAGTTCCTTGAAAACTAAATTTTACGTGAAAGATGTTTGCCTGTTTACTGTGATGTAAGTTATGTCCTAGGAAAACGTTCATGAGTATCCGTTACATGACAAGTCACAGACATTTTAAAGATGCATGTCTGGCAAAAGGCCGACTGACATCTTTGCGCTTTTAGCCTGTATCGGCCCTACACTATTGAAACTTAAGAACGCTCCCTGAACGCACAAAGACGCAGGTCATATGGTGGACTGGCGTTCCGCGTACGCTCCTTGAACGCAAGATCAGCGAACACTGTGCGCTCAGTGAGCGTTTTTAATCGTAAAAAAAACCTGGGGAGACGCAGGCTAAAACGCAAAGGTGTGAGTCTATCTTAAAAGCTCGGTCACACAAAAGCGTTAATTTATTTTTACAATCGCTACATGTAGAGGTTCGCAGTTAGACACGTCTGGCTAACGTTGAGTTAGTTTAAGTTAAGCTCAATATTCAATATAACTGTTTACAGTGCATATCCATTTTGATTTTAGAAGGCAAGGGACCGTATCAAAATATTCATTCAGCTTAAAGTAGACATACATTCGCAATTTAAAGTGTGATTGAGACTTCGGTGATATCCTACATTGGAGTTATTGAAGACAATTCAAGCAAGCGAACATTTTGTTCTCCTCGAAAAAAATAAGACATGTATGATTCATATCATGACCGAGATGATATTTTCTCCTGCGTCTTCTCCTTCTCCTCCACTCATTCCCCTCCTCCTCCTCCTTATTCTTCTTCTGCTTCTTTTTTCTTCTTCTTCTCCTTCTCATTTTCCTTTTATTATTCTTCTTTTTATCCTCCTTCATCGTTGTCATCTCCGTCTTCCATGTCTTCATTTGTATTGTCATTTGTATTTTGCATGACCATGTCAATATTTTCTTTACAAACTCCTGGAATGTTTTCTCAGGAACATTTTTCCACTTCATCTTCGGTTCCCCTTGATTTTTAGAAGAGTTACCTCGCCTCAAAGATCAAGTAGCCCCCGGAGAGCAATCCTTCGTAATGGAATCAAACATTGCCCTGAGGGTTTGAAGTTGCATTGAACATGACTTCAAGCTAGACATCAACAGGAGATGATGCCATGTTAAAGGCCGACTCACACTTTTGTGTTTTACGCCTGCGTCGGCCCAGCGTTTTCTGAAAATTAAAAACCGCACCCTGGACGCACAAAGACGCATGTCATACTGTGGACTGACGTTCGGCATACGCTCCTCGAGCACAAGTCGAACGTAACTCTACCGTCTGATCATCGTAAGTTGTACCCTCGGGGAGCGTTTGTAATACTTTACAAAAACGATGGGCCGATGCATGCTAAAAGCTCAAAGGTGCAATTCGGCATTTAAGTCCTCGAGATTTATAAAGGGGTGTATCCAGGATTTGTCAATAGGGGCAGATCTAGGAGTTTGTTAGTTGGTGTGGAAAAGATATTCTTACCCGCCGATCATACCGACTCATAAAATAAGAATAAATTCTTCTCTACAAAATTTAGGTTAGTTATATAGCCGGGTGCTTTCACCCCATCTCCAAAATATTGGGCCATTGTTCTCTCCATGGCAATGCATGTATTTACAAACTTCTAAAGTATTTGCAGAAATTGATTCGATGTTGACGTACTGTAGTTTATTCAAGGTTAATTCAAATTTACATTTGCTATATCAAATTTGATATTTGCTGTACATATTGATTCATAAAACATTTAATTGGGGAATGTCCTGCAAGCGAAATATATGGTTTAACTTTTTTCTTTCAGATCATTGGGCATACTTTGTTTTTTCGGTTTTTCCTTTACTTTTTCAAGGATGAAATGATGATCTCATCTTGCGTAGGCCAGAGACTAAGACCTACAGAGGTGGCTGGTCTATCTGCTCCGATATACTCCGAGAGTATCAGGCGAAAATTAGATTTGCAAGGCGTGCAAAGAACTGACATGAATGTTGGCCCTTTCCCAGATGATATTACAATCGAGCGCCAATTGTAAACTCCTAGAAAAAGGTGAACATTCTAACCTCTTCGTTGCTTATTCAGAACGCTCCCAAATAATTTTAAGTGCTCGATAACCTAAAGGGTCCTATGAGGATCCAAAAGACCTCCTATAAATTCATAAGTGTCCTTTTAAAGGTACATTCTTTAAGGCTACCTTAAAGGTTTAAAACACAGGACAGTTGTATATCCTTTTGACATCTTCATCCACACACATGTACGTCGGACGTTTCTTTCTAGCCGTATACAACAATATATCTGTTTGTGTTTTAAAAGCCTGCTCGGAGAGTTACTCACAACTCTACGAACGACTGATGACCCTTTACTGCACTGAATGATAGCCCCTGGTACTGAATCACAAATGAAAGTGTCACCAGTCGTTCGTAGAGTCGTAGGTAGAAGTATGAACATCTTTATGAAACACAATCCAGGACAATAGAAATTGACCTGAAAACATTCTTAGTGCCGTATCAAGCTGGAAGCCACAGGGTGAACACCGGCTCAACATCGGCTCAAAACCGGCTAAGCACCGGGTAAGTGTGAATTGGGGGTGCATGTTTTTTTTTCTAAGCATGTAAAACCGCAACCGATTCTCTTAGCTGAATCATGTTTTGACTGTGGACAGACAAGATCATGACCCAATATTAATGCAAACGTTTTTGGAATTTAATTGCGGTTGGGCAAATAAGGAAATCAGCAAGGTCTAAACAAATCTCTCCGCAATCAATTTAATAGTCATCACACTTCCTTTGTGTTGTTCTTAGGTTGTCGTATGCAATGGCGTAGAAAGGAGAACAGGGGATGTTGCCCCAAACATTATGGACAGTTTAGCAGGAATAATAACCCAAACCCCAACCATATACAGCAGGGAATCGCCTGTAATCCATGCCAAATTTGAAAACAGAAAAGTATCCACCTTCCGAGCTCAACCTTTTTAAAGTCTTTCTTCAAATCTTCATTTCAATCCATTTCTTTGATTAATATATTCGAATTGAAATTCAACCTCATTTAGAACTAAGAATTTCAATTTCCAATCTTTAAATTTTTGTCCTTTGAATATTGAACATTTAACATTAAAATTTTGAACTTTGGATTTTGAATTTTTAATTTTTAATTTTCAATTTTCAATTTTTGAATTTTTAATTTTGAATTTTGAATTTTGAATTTTGTATTTTTTAATTTTTGAATTCGAAATTTGGAATTTAGAATTGTTGACAGATGTTTCTTTTTTATCCTTTTTATTTTCTAATTTTTAATCAAGATTTATGATCTAGCAGTTTGCTATATTATGTAACTCCCCAGGCTTAACTCATTGACACAAAATAGGCTGAACGCGATATGGTATTTATCATTATCATCCGGGGATTATTTCATTTCATACATTTCAATTCCATTTTCATTCATTTCCTCTTCAAAATAATAAAAGTAATAGAACAAAACAGGTCGACAAAGTATATATGGTTTTCATCCTAAAGGATCACTGGGCATCAAATTAGTTCATAGATTTAAACTGCCTTACAGACGATAATATATTGAACGCTTATGTTGTTAGTAAACGAAGAGATTCACTAAAGTCTTCCTTTTATTTTGTGGGCGACTCAAAAGCAATACGATTAGAAATCAATACATTTTCAGTATCCAATAAAAAGGTTCACATAGATGATTAAAGAATGACAGATGAGAATGAATCTGTGAAGTCTGAGGTTAATTGCCACCCACTTTCCGCAGAGAGTACAGCCTGTCAAGTCAGGCTTCTCCACCGATAATACACTCGCACTTTGAACAGAATGAACAAAGAAACTGTACAAAGTGTTCAACTCCCATTCAGGCTTTCACTTTAGCAGAAGAAAACTGAAGAAATTTAATTCATTGCTTATTTAGAGAAAGGTTGTGGCAACTTTTCTACATTTCCTTACAAAATAATGGGTAAAGATTTGTTTTTGTTCTACAACTGTTGTAAAGGCTTGAATCTTTTACTGAGCTGTTTACTTTGTCCAATCTCTTCTTCTATTCTGCATACAGTGTCGACGAAGGTAATCGCGAAATTTTAGAGGCTCGTGTGGACATGAGCGGTTGTGTGACGAGGGTCGTTGCACCTGAACTTCGTGAATAAACCCAGTCACCCACATAGAATATGATCCTGTATGAGTCTATGCCACACATTTGCGTTTATAGGCCCTCACATGCCTTCTTTGCAATTTTGCACCCCCCAACCCGCCCCATTACACAGGAGAAAAAATGGAATTGCACCTAAATCCCACAAATTCAAAGTATTCAAACGCTAAGAAATACCATTACTTGAGCTATATAACCAGGAGCTTAGCCAGGGGGTGGCGAAGGGGACGTTGGAGGGGGGTAGGTGCCCCCCCCCCTCCCTCGTGCAAATATAAAAAAGGAGACAAAAAGGAACAAAAGATATAGAAAAAAAGCAGATGGACAAATGGTACAACCAACCCCCTTGTAAAAATTGAATGTCTTTTGTGCGACACCGTGCAGCTATTTTTCTGTACTTTTAATTATTTTTAAGGAAAACTTTTAGTCACCACAGTTCAACCTCACTTGCAAAATGTTACACCGTGATTCTCAAATTCGCCGCAAAACCATGAGGTTAACGTAGCCTACACAACTTCCTGATTTCTGAGATATTCGTCCCACTTACTTTTGGCATTGCATTTCTATGTTAGATTACATTATTGGTTTTACTGGTTTAAAAAAAACATATTACTGTTAATTGCCATGGTTTCGGACAGTTAGACGGCGTGCGGTCATATAGTATGTCCAAATTTTATATGTTCATTGCCAAGATCAATTAAAGAAAACGAACACTTCTTCAGTTGTTGATTATCCTTTTCTTGTTATCATGTGGAATGCTAACTCCCACTCAGTCGCCTTTGCAGAGAGACCGCGGATTTNTTTGCCCATATTTCCTCATGAAATGTGGGGGTTCCGTCCCCGCCCTCTTCCCCGAGATGCCACGGTTCATGCAACATTATTCTCTACTTCTTAAAGTCCGACACTTCGTGTTGTGAAGTTGTTTAAAGGTGGTTTAAAGGTGGTTTATAGTTTGAAATCAATCGGACAAGAAAAATGCATGTTAACATCAGTTGTGAAAACGGAATATTCAAATAATTATTGCAACTTCCTCCATCGCAATACTCATTTTCCTCAATTTCCCTCATAAAATAAAGGGGAACTACACTCAGACATTGAATTGCTTTCATTAAATGAAGAAAAATATGATGAACAAACTGTGAAAATTTGAGCAAAATCGGGAAATCCATTCAAAAGTTATGAATTTTCAAAGTTTTGATTTACACTCCTCATGGGCTCCTTAAATTGGCAAACGTACAAGCACAAAATGGCTGCCAACATGGAAAACTCTACATTCGCTTTGTACACAAACTTTCAAATTTTCCTCTTTTTCCAGAAAAGTAGACAACATTTTGTTTCTTCGGTTAAATATATTATAGCCACATCAATTCTGCAAGCAGTCCAGAAAGAACGGTGTTGATTCCTCATTTGAAATTTGATATTGATCCATTTTCAATAAATTAATATACAAAGTGATTGAGGAGTTCTCCATGTATGACATCACAGATTATGCTAATTAGCTATATGCATGCCAATTCAAGGATGCCCAGCACAGGTGGAAATAATAACTTTGAAAATTCATAACTTTTGAACGGATTATCCGATTTTGCTCAAATTTTCACAGTTTGTTCATCTGATTTTTCTTCTTTTACTGACCGTACATTATTGTCTGGGTGTAATTCCCCTTTAATTTTTGTGGAAACAGAGAAGCGGATCCCAAAATTTGCTACTGGAGGACGAAGAGACTTTTCGCCATCAGTGTGCCGTTAAATAGCCTACGCAAAGTAAAAATGACTGTCCAACGGTGATGATGATGACAAAATATGTAACCAAAACTGAAAAAGCACATATTTCAAAATGCTAATTGAGGCTATATAATTTTATTTTATTAAGCTTTTTGTTCAAAACTATTTTATGATATCTTGAATTCTCAAAGATCCTGCGTTTCATGAACGAACTGCGTCTTGAACTTTGGGGTTAGTCCCATACATATTTGTGTTAAAATCAAACGCAATAGCCAACCTTTCCCAAATTAAAAACAACAACAAATGCGCTCCATGTAATCAGAGATACACGAGGAAGACGCCTGAATGACGTTGAACTAGTACGGCTTGCAGTTGACGTGTGCCCGTGTTAGCGTCAGCCAAGTGTCTTTCATCCGTATTTCTACGCTCCCGGTCTTTTATTTAATGTACACGTCAAATACGTAGGCTATAAACGCAAATTTGTGACTAAATTTTAACTTGAGCTCCATCATGTCCATAAAGCCATCGGAAACGAGGATGTGAGGGAAGGCCGTTGTGTGATGGGAAACAGGAATATCTTAACATTGAACGTCAAGTCCCTTTCACATCTTTGCATATATTGCCAATCTGCCCAACGTTCATGAAATTTGAAATCAAATCTATGAACTGGGGGAAGACTTTGAAGGCGTTCTGCTTGTGCTCGACGTACACACATTTTGGTGTTAGACAAGTGTATCACTACAAATTATCAAGCATCCGTAAATCATATACGATTTACGCCTGGCATACATTTCTATGGGGGTGTTGTTCAAAATTAACTGCAATTCAACTGCAAATTTGTAAATTGTAACGTGCATTTTCATTCGCCTACGGTATTGCGCATTTCACAAAACGTGCATGGAACAACGATTTTGAATGGCACGTTTCGATCAACTGCAACTTGCGATCAATTGCAGCTTTTGTGTGCCTGAGCTCTAAGCTCATTGGCCGGTATTCCGATAGCGAAGTTTAAGTTAACCCTGGTCTAAATCTGTGGTTTAAGTATGGGTAGCCAAAAGTGCCAAACCTTCATTCACAATGAATAATTGTTATGTTAACTGCTCTCTTTTCCCATGCTCTAATAATGAAGAAAACCATTCAGGTTTTCATTCCGAGATAGTTTTAAATAATATGAGTACCATATATGCTGGTAAATTAAACATCGACTGTTATAGATTCAAGCCTCTTTTGGCTTTCCATACTTAAACCACAGGTTTAGACCAGGGTTAACTTAAACCTCGCTATCGGAATACGGGCCATTGAAAGCATTTGAAATGAAAATAACGATAAAATGAGGGAAGACCATAGCGTGATGGAAAACAAGAATAACTTGGCATTGAACGTAACATCCACCTGTTCCAGAATGATGAAGTATTGTTTGGACTTNCTTAGTCACCACAGTTCAACCTCACTTGCAAAATGTTACACCGTGATTCTCAAATTCGCCGCAAAACCATGAGGTTAACGTAGCCTACACAACTTCCTGATTTCTGAGATATTCGTCCCACTTACTTTTGGCATTGCATTTCTATGTTAGATTACATTATTGGTTTTACTGGTTTAAAAAAAACATATTACTGTTAATTGCCATGGTTTCGGACAGTTAGACGGCGTGCGGTCATATAGTATGTCCAAATTTTATATGTTCATTGCCAAGATCAATTAAAGAAAACGAACACTTCTTCAGTTGTTGATTATCCTTTTCTTGTTATCATGTGGAATGCTAACTCCCACTCAGTCGCCTTTGCAGAGAGACCGCGGATTTAGGTTGGATATTCATTTCCCCCCCCCCCCCCCCCCCCCCGAGATGCCACGGTTCCTGCAACATTATTCTCTTCGTGTTGTGAAGTTGTTTAAAGACGGTTTAAAGTTTGAAATCAATCTCACAGAAAAAAGTGCATGTTCATATCACTTTTGTGAAAACGGAATATTCAAATAATTATTGCCACTTCCTCCATCACATTACTCATTTTCCTCCATTTCCCTTATGTTTTTGGTGATTTTTTTGTGGAAGCAGAAAAGCAGATCCAAGATTTGCTACTGGAGGACGAAGAGAGTTTTCACCATCATGGCGCCGGTAACTTAACCTACGCAAAGAAAAAATGACTGTCCAATGGTGATGATGACGATGACAAAATATGTAACCCAAACTGACAAAGCACATACTTCAAGATGTTAATTGAGTTTAAAAAGCTTTATTTTATTGGATTTTTTTAATTCAAAACGATCTCGAATGCGTTTCATGAAGTAACTGCGTCTTGAACTTTGGGGTTAGTCCCATACTTACTACCCAACCTTTATGAAATTAGAAAAAAAGAGCAAATGCGCTCCATGTATTCAGAGATACACAAGGAAGACGCCTGAATGATGTTGAACTAGTACGGCTTGAACTCGACTTGTGCCCGTGTTAGCGTCAGCCAAGTGTCTTTCATCCGTATTTCTACGCGCCCGGTCTTTTATTTCATGTACACGTCAAATACGTAGGCTATAAACGCAAATTTGTGACTAAATCTTAAGCTCGGTGAAGCCATCGGAAACGAGGATGCGAGGGAAGACCGTTGTGCGATGGGAAAGATTGAGCTTGGCATTGAACGTTAGGGCTTCGTCCCACCTTTGCATTCAAAACCAATGTCTGCCCAACGTTCATGAAATTTCAAATAGGCCTACGCTTCGTGAAGGGAGGGAAGATGTTGAAGATATTCGGCCTGCATATAATGATATATTGCCCTCGACGTGCATATGTTTTAGTGTCAGACAAGCGTGCCCCTGCAGATTTCTGTTCATAGGAATTGTAACACGAGTACAATTTACTTCTGGCATACCGTTCCATGTGTGCCTGAGCCCTTAGCTCATTGAATGCTTTTGAAATGAAAACAACGACAACTTTAGGGAAGACCATAGCGTGATGGAAAACAAGAATAACTTGGCATTGAAGGTAACATCCACCTGTTCCAGAATGATGAAGTATTGTTTGGACTTCGCTTTGACCATTTTTTCTGTCTTTTGAGTGTTTTTATATTTCATGCATCATTGACGGGTCACTCAAAACAATTTCGTCAGCTGTCACGATTTATCAGATTCGATGGACTATTCTTTAAAAGAACATCTCATGGCGGAATTTTTGTTGAAAATTATTGGATAGATGCGAAAGTTGTACAACTTTATGTCGCCCGACCATTATTTGCAAGGTTATACAAAAAGTACGCCCAGATATCTTCATTGACATTACCTCTGCGTTAAAAGGAAATAGGATATATTTGCAAATGGCATATCAAAACATGCAGTAATTCGCATGATTTACTGTTCATTATCATTTATGTACGCTTTCATTTTACTTTCGAATTTCATTTCAATTTAGACAGACATCTATTCTACAACTGGTGGATACCATGAACTGTTGAAGGCTTTCTCCGAATTGTATCGCAATTTTATAGCAGCCCCTACTTAAATTCTACTCGCAAGTCAACTAAGTGAGCAAACCTGTCAAGCAGGGGCCGCGGGATGTTTTGAAAAGTGGGGGCTCGAGGAGGGGGCTGTGTATAAAATTGTTGTTACACACTTCCATAGGCGCCATGGTGTAGTGGTTCTGACTCTCGCCTTTCAACCTGAGGGTCGTAGGTTTCATAGCGTTAATTTCCTAGAAACAAGAAATCCACATTGTGCTGCGCTCAACCCAGGTGAGGTGAATGGGCACCTGGCAGGAATATTCATTCCTTGAAATGCCATGTGCGTTGGTGTTCGCCGGGCTAAAGCCAGATAATTAATAATGCAAAGCGCCTTGAGCACTCAGCAGAATGGATATGTGCGCTATTTTACTTGCATCTATTATTATTATTATTATTATTATCATTATTGTATCAATTTATTAAAGTGGACCCCAACCCCGCCCCCGGTTCCTCAGTCCCCATCAAATAAAGACCATATGTTTCTGTCGTTCAAGTCATCCATCATATTTAGCTATTTACTCTCCAATAGAGCATCTCATGGCGGGATTTTGTTGAAATGAAATGGATTTGAAATAAAAGTGTCGCAATTTTATGACATCCGACCAATTTTCGCAAGGTTAATAATATTTTTGCAAACATCATAACGCAGCATACAATAATTTCATTATTTACTCGTGTTTGTCATTTATGTAGGATATGCTGAACAGATGAAGATTTCTTCCTATAATTCGGAACATAATCTCAATTTGGAAAATCATATCACAGTCTTTTGATTGTCCATTAATCTTTATCTGAATAATTTTACTTTAATTATCAACTTTCACATTATTTCAGCAAAATATCTGCTTAAATATTATCATGATAATGGCCGTACATAGATAAAAATTGGTGGACTATTGCACCTTCAAATAGCATGAATAATGCAGGCATCTTTTGGGGTGTCATGTTACATATTCATTCAGAAAGGTTTTGATATTGCTCCCTTTTCCTGAGCGTAAAAGATTTTTTTAAAAATATGTTAACATTGCGGCAATAAGAAAATGTTTTTATTGACCATTTTAAGTATTAGGCCCATATTACTATGTTACACACAATTTTCGTTTTTTCATTGATTACCCGCGATCAATATAGTGGCCCAAACTGGAAATTTACAGCCAGGTTCAATATTTTTGTGACAATGTTCTTATTCATAAATAATGAAAAAACGGATAAAACCAAGCTATTTATGCAGCAAAATAAGGTAGGGAAATGTGAAACGAGTTTGACATCATGGTGTACCATAAGGGCCATCATAGTGGGCCTACCTATAATTGTAAATAATTTTTCCCCAAGGGTGCCCAGGTGGCACACCGGATCTTGGTTTAGTAAATCTAAAACATGATATTCAACAAAACCCGGCGTAATCTGGGGGTGTCACGCTTTGGCTAAAAAAAAGTGACCAGTTCTCTTAAGCTAATAGTGCAGTCATGCAAACAGATTGATCCCAACCTGATATTAAACCTTTTCAACAAAATGGTAATCATTACTGTCCTATTCCTTTCTAAACCTCATGTTTAAAGGTTCTTTTTTTAATCTCGATTGTACAAATTCATTGATTAAACGAAACATTAATGTATTTAATATTCATAGTTCAGATTTAAGATAATTCAGTTTGACAGCAGGGTAGGATCAGCCTGTAGTTGTGACCGCCCCACTAACCTTTAGCTATCGTTGCTACTATTTTCTCACTAAATACCATCTACTCGGATTCCTAGAACTTGACCGTTGAATTATTACCCCTTAAATATAAAGTTTAGCATTTCTTGTCACAACAATGCTGTTGTACTTTAATGCAGGTCACGGGTTAAAAGTTCATGGTGTTTAAGAGTTTACGTTACACGTATTTTATTGTTCACAAAATGATATTATATGCCGCTGCCTGTTTATATCTGTTTATATATGTGGGGATACTGACCGCTCCCATGCAGGTTCAAGGGTAGAGTCCGGTGACGGTCGCACTAAACGGTTAAAAATTTAAACAGGTGTATCTGACTTACTTACTATTTAGAAGAGTAAAGACGTAGAACAAAAAGCAAGGCAATCCCCACATGCGAACTACGCCTTTGCTGGGATGTGCTTCATAAAGCTGTGCGTATAGATCTACGCACGACTGTGCTAACGACTGGTGACCCTTTCTCGCACTCAATGATAACTGCTGGCGCTGAATCGCACCGAAGAAAGGGTTACCAATCGATCTAACAATCGTGCCTTGTTCTACGAACATCTTTATGAAAAAGAACCCATGTATCAAGGGGGAATTGATGTCATCATTTTATGGGGGCAGTCACACCAACAGAGTGACCTCTCCTCGTTCTCAAACCGTTTCAACATAATTGTAATCATATCGGTCTTATTCCGTTTAAAATTCTCAGTCCCAGTCCTACAAATAAATTGGTTAAATTTGATATAATTCAGTCTGGCAGCAGACTGTGATCGGATTGGAGATGTGACTGCCCCATTATATGAAAGCGTAACCACTGGTAACCTCTCCTAACACCGGCGAAACGCTGGCTAAACACAGGATAATAATATGCAGTTCTTATATAGCGCTAACTACCTCTGATAAAGGTCCTTAAGCGCTTTACAATTAATGCAGCATTATCACACTGGCTTTAGCAGTGAGGAGCTTATGTATTTCAAAGAATGTATTTCTACCAGGTACCCGTTCATCTCACCTGGGTTGAGTGCAGCACGTACAATGCGGATACATTTCTTGCTAATGTAAATTAACGCCATGGGACTCGAACCACGGACCTCTNATATGATGGCGAGAAAAGTTCACAGGATCACAGGTTTAAACAATAGGTACACTGTATGGATGTACGTGTACGTTTATACAATCACTGTCTTCGTTTATACAATCACTGTCTTCCTATAATGATAATGATAATAGTAATGGTGACTACTTGTATAGCGCACAGGTCCACCTTATCGGTGCTCATGGCGGTGAAATTTAGCTTTACACTATAATTCGGAACATAGTCTCAATTTAGAAAAGCATTTCCCAGCCTTCATACAGTCCATCAATTTTTTTGTGTGAATAACTTTGCGATAGTTATCAACTTTCATATAATCAGGTCTTACTTCAGCAAAAATATCTACTTAAATATTATTAGTCATACATAATTAGAAAAAAACAGGTGTACTATTGCACTTACAAATAATGCATTGTTTATATATTTTTCTTTTTTAAAAGGCTTCAATATTGCTCCTTTTCCTTAGCGTGCAAGATTTACAAAATATTTTTTAATTGCGGCAGCTGTGGGGTTCTTTATTCCAAGCAAATAAACGCTCCAACGACTGAGCTGCGCGCCGCTTTCGACCGATGGACGTATAATATACATTAATAGACGACTCCATATACGTGAATGATAACGATTCATTTCCCGTGGAAATATGTTAAGTATCCGCTCGTGACTAAAGACAGTTCTAATGTCCAAATGTCCATCGATCGCTCAATCGTAGATCGTCTGACTTGGAGCGAAGCAATCCTTCATGGCGCGAACCCAGCAAATGTCGCATTTTCTTAAATGAACGTGTGTTTTTTATAAATTTGCACCTTTGTGGAAAAAGGATAGAATATAGCACCTTGTTTGTTAGAATGTATGCAAGATTCCTTCAACGCATTTGACATTGCAACTATAATGTATTTGCTAATGTGTGATGCAATCTCTACACAGTTCAAAATGGAGGGGAAGAAATAACAAATAACCCAGAACTTCTATGTAATGTTTTAGCAAAGAGGACTAAAAAACCTAGTGTTTCTTGAAGATAAAGAAATTCCAAAACCATAAATATAATTTTATGTTGAGGTATGATGCGATTAATACAAAAGTACGTTTCATTGAAAGGATATATAACCGCTTTCGCTTTATAAGGCAGTCACATCAACATACTGATCCCAACCTGATCTCAAACTGCTTCAACAAAATTATAATCATTACTGTCTTTTTCCTTTTAAATCTCATGTTTGAAGATTATTTTTCTTGATCCCAAGTGTACGAATTCATTGATTAAACAAAACATTAATGTATTGTTCATAGTTTGAATTTAAAATAATTCAGTTTGACAGCAGGGTGGGGTCAGTCTGTAGGTGTGACTGACCCATTACCCGTTGGCTATCATAATATTACTACTTTTTCTTCCCCAAAATATCATCGACTTAAATTCCTAGAACTTGACCGTTGAATTATTACCCCTGAAATATTAAGTTCAGCCTTTCCTGTCACAACAATGCTGTTGTACTTTAATGCAGGTCACGGGTTAAAAGTTCATGGTGTTTAAGAGTTTACGTTACACGTATTTTATTGTTCACAAAATGATATTATATGCCGCTGCCTGTTTATATCTGTTTATATATGTGGGGATACTGACCGCTCCCAGGTTCAAGGGTAGAGTCCGGTGACGGTGGCACTAAACGGTTAAAAATTTAAACAGGTGTATCTGACTTACCTTTCAGGATAGTCAAGACGTAAACATGATAAAGTAGAATGAAAAGCAATTCACATACCGTATGTGAGCTACGCGCTTTTGCAAGTCTGATGAGGAACCGATAATATTTCACAGTTCAAAGCACATTTATATGGCAGTCACACCAACAGACTGATCCCTCCTTGTTCTCAAACCGTTTCAACAAAATTGTAACCATTATTGTCTCCTTTCGTTTGAAATCCGATGCTGGAAGGTTTTTTTTTTTCAATCCAAATCCTACAACTTCATTGGTTAAATTTAAGACTGTAGATGTGACAGCCCAATTATATTATGCAAGCGTAACCCCTCTCGAGTTGAACTAACACCGGCGAAACACTGGCTAGAGACAGGATAATAACAATATGCAGTTTTTATATAACGCTAACAACCTTTGATAAAGGTCTGTAAGCGTTCTACAATTAGTTCAGCACTATTACCCTGGTTTTAGCAGTGCAGCTATCAGGCGCATACCAAATACCCATTCATCTCACCTGGGTTGATTGTAGCACAATGTGGATGAATTTCTTGCTGAAGGAAATTTAACGCCAGGGGTGGGACTCGAACCGCGGCCCTCTGGTTGAACAACGAGCGTCAGAACCACTACACAGCGACGCTTTGTGCACAGTAATATAGTGCACAGTTTCGTGCAACCACCTCCGTCCCTTCCGTCGTCCATCTTGCGCCAAACCTAAAGAGAACCTATAGAATAAGGGTCAGTTTTAGAGGGCACGGTCCAAGGGGGTCAAGAATACCCCTTGGAATTGAAAATAAGATTTATTCCTTATTTCCCTGATAAATTCAAGATTTCTAGGTGAATATTACCGTCACCTTTAGTTAGGTTGAATGCCCGGGTGATTTGAGTCGCCCGAGAGCATTAAGAATTCAGGGAGTGTTGAACTGTCATGGCAAATCTGTGCTTTCATTTGAACTAAACCGTAATTGTTCTTTTTACTTACACTTAGTTAAGTCATCTGGAGGTGTTAAGAAGTAAATTTCCGAGGGAATACGCCCGTCATTTCAATAACTAAAATTATGTAATTTACTAACATCAAGAGGCCATTCCATATGGGCCGTGATGGAACTGCGAGCAAGCTTACTTGCATTTTAATCAGTCATATGCCAGTAGTTTTTTGTCACACTGTTTCTTGCAATGTTGTAAAACCAAATCACTTGAAAGAAGAAATATTTTTTTCTGCCCCATATGGAATACTGCAAGGGATAAAGAATTACATTACAAATTGTATATATTTGGACCATTTATCTGTCAAAGAATATATTCCAACATTTGCATGACTTGAATTGCATAATGACAATGATAATGAATAATGATAATGAATTATAGATTCCGAGGTACGACTCAGAATCTTGTTAAATCTTGGTGATGAGGGGCATCTGGCTTTAGCAGCTGCTGAATTCTTGTAAAGCATACCCCATGATTTTAAGCGTTCTTTTTGATACAAGCAAATATGGAAGGCATGTTTCCCTTTTGCAATTTGTATTTCATGACACTGCGTGAAGGGGCGTACTAATAGACCAACTTCATTTGTAGGTAATACCAATTTTGTCAGACCAAAGACCTTTCAGAGATGGACTTCACTTTGGTATTCAATTCTTTTATTGCCTATAATTATAAACCATTTCGGTCAAATAAAGTGGGTCATGGGACAATAGATTCATACACCGTGTATTTAACGGACATAACACTCACAAGCTAGTTCCAATTTGAATAACAGTACAAAGGAGCATTGAATTGGCGTTCGACTTTAGTTTACGGAAATAGATTATATCGCTTTGCACAGTTTGTTTAATATCAATATCGACTTCTTGTTTCTACTCATCATAATATCAAAGTAGACAGGTATCAAAAGAATGTTATTCATGCATGCAATGATGGAAGTCACACGCTAGCGAACCCATTAAATCTCCACTGTCGAATGTCTTTGGTCAGAGTATCAGCCGATTCTATTTTCAGTCTTGACATTGAGTTTACCGTCGCGTCGCGACGTCAAAATTAAACTTGAGAACTAAATTAACACCCTACTCTATTTTAACACAGTCTGTCTTTGTTTTACTATGTATATTTCCCTCAGGTCCGTGGTTTTTACGATCTGTTTAATAGCACGCAAGGTGCACGGGATATTAATTAAAAAACAGGAATCCATTAAACCTTCAGGAACGGACACTACACGCTTATCACGGGGCGAATTGCGGACGTAAGGTTTGTGACCTGACCCTAAACACGGGTGAACCTATCTCAAGTCAGCCAGACACTCTTAATTTCCTCTAAGTGAATATGATTGGACATTATTTTATATTATATCTAGTGATAGGGGTTGAAAGTGAGCCCATAAGGCATCAACACTATACAAACAACAGACATAGAGAATGAACCAAATACGGTAGTCAAGTTCTACTCCATTGTCTTAAAATAACAGGGATGGAAACCAACTTGTTGATTTTCCACAATTTTGTTGTGACTGCATGCCTTTGATGCTGTGTGCTTTTGGTTTTGACAGTATGTAACTTAGTTTGCAGCTACTTTCTTGTCATTGTCAAATGATTTCAACAGTTGTATACTGAAGAAAATCAAATTAAATCAAACAATTGTCGGCATTAAATCAGTGAGTAGGATTGTACATAATTCATTGTATAGCTGCATCGTGGATTCCAATGGGGAATTCGTATAAATTTCTTCTACATATTTCATATCATTATTTGATATCTATTTATTTATGATGTAAAGGCTGATTCACGTTTTTTTAATCGGAAACGCTCATTGGGCGCAAGGTATAAGCTGATCAGACGGTGGAATGAGGTTCGGCGTGCGCTCAAGGAGCGTACGCCGAACGTCAGTCCATCATATGATCTTCGTCTATGGGACTCCAGGGAGCCTTTTTAATCATCAAAAACGCTGGGCCGACGCAGGCTAAAAACACAACGGTGTGACTCTATCTACCCTACAAATACTCTTTGGACCGCATTGCTCCTCACCCTTCTCCATCCGTGCCCGTAGTCATGGTAGTCTAACGTAATCCCATACACGGGATGCTGGTGTCTAGTCGACATCAAGAAGGGTAAAGATAGGTCACCCTGTTAAAGGTACCCAAGGGGTCAAGTTGTTAATTATATACTGATTCACCAGTCCACTTGTCTGTTTATTGTGAAAATTTAAGAAAAACTAATGCTCACACGGGACTTATTCATTGTTAACGTCTTCATTATCAGCTGGGGAGTTTTAAGGTTTAATAATTATAGAATTAAACTTATATCGTTTAAGCACAATAAAACAGTCACCCTTCCCCTATTTTTTTTTTTTTTTTTTTTTTTTTTTTTTT
>BQKZ01005519.1:2011-14345 GCA_036244855.1 Temnopleurus reevesii | reverse complement strand
TCTGTGTACAAAGTGAATGAAGAGTTCTCTATGTTAGCAGCCATTTTGTGCCTGTACGTTGCCAATTTAAGGAGCTCATGAGGGGTTTAAATAACAACTTTTAAAAAAATCATAACTTTTGAATGGATTGTCGGATTTTGAACAAATATTCACAGTTTGATCATTGTATTTTTCTCCACCCACTGAGAGAACATAAATGTCTGGGTGAAGTCTGCTTTAAAAACAAATATATATAACATATCAATAAAGTTTATGAATTTGAAACAGGAATCTAAAGGGCTAATCTGTCCGTTTTTTCATTTTGAACACTTCGTATTTAGAATTAATAGTCTTCCTCTTTAAGTTTGTTTGTTATTTTTCTTCATTTATTCACGATTATTTTACTCACTCGACTCATTCTAAAAATGACTGCTACATCTTCATGATCTTGCAGCTCTTTAGTTTTCTTTATTGGAAAACAAATAATTATTCAGCAGAAAAAGAGACACAACCCCCCAAAACGGTTCATTCTACATACTCTATGAAAGCGAATCAGGCACCCGTTCGATGATGCAACATCCTCATTTTCCTTTTTAATTCATATCAATGTCGAAAAAAGGGCGGGGGAAACGAGGGACACAAATTAACCCACAAATCATAATTACCCACTCGGAAGTTATCATTATTCTAATCCCATTCGATTCAAATATTTTCTCACTGAAAACGATCCCACGTGGTCAAAAAAGGCTCCCTCTGGTGACCTTGAAGAGGTCATTAGGCATAAAAGTGAAAATTCTTGTAAAACATCAGAGTAATCTCCTAATTGTATCGACATGTCGGTCAGATAGCTCAGGAAAAGTCGATTTACACGCCGGGAGAATCTTCCATAATGATTACCCAAATGTGATATGGACATTTCCAAGATTTGACCAAGAAGAGGAATAGGGTGGACGGGAAAGTGCATTACCCGTTTCAGCTGTTCCAATTTATGTACCATTCTGATTATGAAATGTGATATCATTTCGGTTATGTTATTTTTAAGATTATTGGGCGTGTTGACTTTAACACCTTCCGTTTATTAAATTATGTCCATATGGTTATGGAATGCTATACTTGTTGGAGGACAGGATTTTGTCCGTTCTATATCACTTCTCGTTAATGTATTGAAATGAAATTTAGTTTGAGGGAGGTGACACCTCCCTGGATGGATATAGATGGTATTGCTACCTTTTAGAAATGTTGGTATACTTATTAGATCTCTATATCCTGATTGCCTGACACCCATTTTGACCCCTCTGTCGGAAGTTGCAGCCGTTCTGGCCCTTCAAAACCTTCAATTGAGCATTATTGATCAACAACAAAACATGAAATTTTGAAAATAGATATCGTGAGAGGATAAAAAACACTTTAAGATGTGATTTAGAAAAGTTTATTAAGTAAATGAAAAGACATTCCCAGAAAATTTAAATATTGGTGCCAGCTTGAATTGCCCTTATTATTTGGGCTTTAAAATTGAAAAAAATATGATGAACAATTTGCTACAATTTGAGCAAAGTCGAATAATCCTAAATTATGAATTTTCGAATTCGCAGTGGTATCGTCTAAAGTGGATAACTTTTGCGGAATTTGTGACGTCATGTCGGCCCAATCTTCATCATGTATAACATTCTCTTCCTTCTTTTTTTTACCTGTTAATTTTTTTTATTTTTTTTTTGTTTGTTTTACTTGACTATATCATGTCTTTATCAATTTTAAAAGAATCATGTGGCACACTAATCCTTTGTGTTAGATTGTACAGTACAACGTGAATGGTGGTTGTTCGCTAATAGGATACATCACAGATTCTAGAAACTACACACCGATTTGCTATCCATATTGGCAGATTGGGCAACATCAGTTTTGAGACACAATATCGGGTCGGTGTTAGATATAACATCATGGCGTTTGCTGCAAATGAAATATATCAAAATTCTTTACACAATGCAAAACATTTCTGCTTCAAGACAGACCAATCTTTATAAATAATCGCCTACCTGCCTACCATACCGTCACGTACCCCAGAATATTACGGTCAACCGAGAACTTTGAAGAGAAATCTAATCCGGACGTCGTATTACGGCGGGCATGGGTTCGAGTAAATATTGGCTTTTGTACTTCTGAGGTCAAGATGAAAATATCATAATACCTGGCATTATACCCGATTATGACAGAAATGTAGGGTTGGACCTAAAATCATTCTAACTAGGATATTGTGGCTACATCTTTGCACTGAAGCTCGGATAAACGGTTACAGTTCGTACTGGAGATTCGCTATTCCGAATTTGTTCTGTTCCGAAGCAGAAAGTCCGAAAACGAGTGGGATGACACCCCCTTCCTCCAACAGAGGAGCAATTTCTATATTTTGGATATTCTGAGATATATATGAAGAATGCTTTTTGGCGTTCCTAGATCTTTGTTTCAGTAAACTGAATGTTTTAAGTGAGAAAAAAAAGTTGTCTAACTGATTTTTATGAGATAAGGAAAAATTGTGATAAACTGATGCAGTGTGTACGCCTATTATTTTCATGATTGATTGTTCCTTGATCAGTAAGGTTCAAGTTCAGTTCAATTCAGTTTTACACGGATTTTACAAGGAATGACACAATTATCTGATTGATGTTGGAAAAGACTATGCAAAACAAAATAACTAGAATTGCGTGGGTGTTGGTAAACATGCCATTTATAATGAAACGTGTCTACCTTCAGCAACAAACACTGACAAGAAAACATCTTGAACTGACCAGTAAATTGAACTTTCCTTCAGAATCCTTTTCTGAAAATTGCACAAGGGATAAAGGGTGAAAGCTATGGTCAACACAGGACTTGTTATTCGATTTCAAGTCATCAGAAACGGGATTTAGAGGTAAGACGAAGTGAAAATAATGAAATGAATACCTGAACTGCGATTCAAAACGACCACCCATCAATCAACTATTGAATCAATCGCTCGGGTCGGATTTAGCGGCGAAAATCCGGCGTTTTTAAAAGTAATCCCATTTTAACGGATTGGTAACGAAAGGGGCAGCGTTACAAAAATGCGTCCCAAGCTTTCAGCGCCATGAGCACCGATAAGGTGGACCTGTGTGCTATACAAGTAGCCACCATTATTAGTATTATTATTAAAACCAAGTACATGTGTACATCTATTCCACTTGAATATCGGCGAATTCATACATTGGACTTCTGCTATTTATACACCTCCATAAACACAGACACTAACATGAGCACACACACATACACACACACACACACACATGCATTTACATACAAATACACACATGCACATGGACCGCATGACATTGTGACCTATTTTTTTTCGAAAGTAGCACCAAAGTGTGAACAAGCAATATTTCTTCTTGAATACTGAAACCTGGACAGGTAGTGCATGTGGAAAGAATATTGGAATTACATAATATTCAGTAGACAATTTGTTAAGTTCACGCATTCACATAAAACATAAAAATGCACGTATCCATTTTATAACATATCGAGAGGGTTACTATTATGGCGCCGCCACGCGCCGCTTCCGGGAGCGACTGATAACCTCTTTTTTTATCAAATTTTCGCCCGCCCACAAATGAAATGTTAAGCATACAGACGAATCTTTAATCATATTAACAAATTCTACGCCTTTTGATACCCAAACTTTGCTTCCCCGCTTTTAACTTAAACATAGGTCTGGCCCTTGAGGAGGGGAATACACCTGCAATTTGTAAATCGCCGAGATTCAGTTCCATTTGGAGTTTTTGGTAGCACTTTATAGCCATGAAAGGATTTATGAAAATGGACTTGACACTGTCGCGGATTGTGTTTGAATTTGACTTCGCCCATCCGTTTTATAAAAAGAAACGCCGGTAGCCATGTTTGGATGACCAAAATGGAAAAGGAAAGGATTTTCAGGATTTACTGCCAACATCACAAATGCGACCTGTGGAGGGATTTAGGGAGTATGCAGGTCAATCGCAGAGGTCGTTTTTAACGCGCCTTTTGAGCCATGATGAGAAGGGAAGGTGGGGTTTTGTTGTGACGGAAGAATCTAAAAGTGCGCATTTGGTGTTCGTCTCTGAACCTGATACCCCTCCCGACCGCCGACCCCTGACCCGAACATTTGTGCCATTTGTTCGCCCTTCTTACATTTCTCTTTGATTTATATATTTATCTATTCATCTTTTTTGCTATGTTTTATTCATTAATGTTTAGCACACACAAACATGACAAATAATTCAGATGATTTTGTACTCTGTCTTTTTCGCTCTCTCAAGAAATGAATGAGAGGAGCGTTTAATTTGGACTACCATCCAAATCTCTGAAATAAAGCATTTGTTTAAGAATTTTCTATCTTTTTCTCACTACGTCCATGAACACGACATGGGGGAATTTGGGGGCAGCCCCCCCCCCCCCCCCCCCATTCCTCGAGATCAAAATCTGAGGCAAAATGGGGTTAGAATTGGCCATTAGTGGTGCAAAATTAATTAAAGCTCTTTTTATCATATGTAATTCATTCGTGTTTAGATTTTTTGGGCTTGAATAAACGGACCCAATCGAATCAAAGGTAACTCTGTGCAGTTTGAAATTGATAGGTCCCATACGTGAGAGCAAGCATGCATGGTCATGGTGAGCACTGCTATATTTTTGCACGCTTTCACTGAAAAATGAGGATGATTGCNTCCCGCTTTTTTCCTGGTTTCGTGGTCCCTGAAATTCGTTACTCCATTTTCGCGGCCTCAGTAACAAATTTTCTTTATATGGTCATAGAGAAGAATAACATATTTTCAGACGGTAGGCTAATTGCAAACCATGCATGAAGAATAGAAAAGTGTAAATATCTGAAGGGGCAGAATGACCACGATGTTAACTTTTCTTAAGTTCAAATGGGGATTGGGGCCTCTAAACCTGGGGTTATCAAGTTCAAGCTGGCCCTAAATGAAGGGGCGTGTGTAAGGAATTTCGCTGGCTCTAATACCGTGGATGTATGAATGGGGACATGACTACATTTTTTTATTCAATGATCAAATACAATGATCAAACTGTGAAAATTCGAACTATTCATTCACTTTGTACACAAAATTTCACATTTCGTTCTTTTTAGAGAAAGGTAGATAAGGAAGCAACAAAATTCATCTCAAAATGAATGCAGAATCATTATGTCCATATCATATTTCAAGAGAGAAGTAAAACTTTGTATCCTCTTTTACAAAGTGAATGGAGAGTTCTCCATGTTGACAGCCATTTTGTTTGTGTACGTCGCCAATTTAAGGAGCCCATCAGGGGTGGAAATAAAAACTTTGAAAATTCATAACTTTTGACATTTTCAGTTTGATCATTGTATTTTTCTCTACCCACTGAGAGAACATCAATGTCTGGGTGAAGTTCCCCTTTAAGATTAGCAAAGCGTAAATAACTGGAGGGGCCGAATGACGAAGATGTTGATTTTCCCTCAATCTAAACGCGACACCTTTAAACGTAAAGTTCGTGCTCGAAAGGAGACCGGATTATAGGGCCAAAATGGATGGAAATCCAAAAAGCATAATATCAATTTTAAAACGGTACAGGCTACTTCACACTGAGAACCAAGTTGATCATGAATTGTAAAAAGTTTTCTTTTTGAATTGGAGGTTGAAAGGGGAAGATGCTGCATTACGTTTTTACACACACCATTAACATACGTATTATACGTCGTAACTGAAAAAGTAGGGGCTGCAGCTCCCAGTCCCACCAATGAAAACGCAAAATAATTGTTCGATTTCTATCCAGATGAACACGATCAAGGAAGCCGAGAACCGCCTTACTAGCGTAGCAGACATTTGGCTTTCTTGTACATTAATCTAGTCCTATTCATGACACTTGAGGTATGGCGTTAGAATGGGTGAATTATATAGTTTCGTAGATGGCGCTAAACACAAAAATCAGAGGTAAAGGTGACGGTCGATCATTAGGCAATGCTTAAAACTTTCACGTCTATTTCTACTCTTGTTGTAAACATCGGTTCGCTTTACTTCTCCTACGCCAAGATCGTGACAATACTTTCATTAAGATATTACAGATAAATGCAATAGTTACCACCCATTTTGCATGAATCGCATAAATAGTGATACATTTCTATGAAAAAAGCGCGAGGACAATATTAGTCTCAATGCGGCTATCCATCGCGCGCATAAAAAGCCTAATCCGTTTTGACCAGTGCTTTAAAATATATTGCTGCAAAGCATATATCACAACATAGATTCTTTTTCAACGATGACCAAAAATGAAGTTTTTGTATAAGTACTGATACACTTATTCTTTAATAATTACAAATATCTCAATTGAGGTGTAAGAACAACATCTTTCTTGCTTTTCGCTATCCAATGCGCGCATAAAAGTCCAAAGTCAGCAAGTGCATACACTTCCAGTTGCCGTTAAATGTTCAATATCCGGGCAGTGTCGTTAAACCATGGCTAACTTTAACTTTTGCATTCCATAAATGACAAATATATTTAATATGATTTATCGCGCATGTCTGGTCCTGTCCACTTTACACTGTAAAAACCACTGGTGTTAAATTCAACACCAGCCAGAATAAATATAGGTCCACACCAGAAAAGTGTTAGAATAACACCCGTTTGGAATCAGTTTAGTAGGCCTATATTTAAACACCGACTGGTGTTGTTAAGGACCTTAAAGGTCCACTATTATGAAAATACAAGTTGATCTGTATTGATGTATTACACCATTATCAATACCCTTTTCACTGAAAGAGGGCCTAAATGTGTTTGATATATTTTATAATATTTTTTCTTCATTTTTATGTTGGCTTACTTGGGAACGCCCCTACAAATTTNCCTGAACTGTGAAGTTAAATTTGACTTGGAACTTCGTAGAATGGGGTTTAAATTCTATTCCGAGTAAAACATTGAGAATAGCAAAGCGTAAATAACTGGAGGGGCCGAATGACCACGATGTTGATTGTCCCCTCAATCTAAACGTAAAGTTCGTGCTCGAAAGGAGACCGAACAACGGCCAAATGGAAGGAAATTAAAAAAAAAAAAGCTTTGCATCAATTCTGAAACGGTTTAGGCTACTTCATACCGAAAACCAAGTTGATCCACCACTGTGGAAAGTTTTTGAAAAATTTGAGGCTGAAAGTTGGTGATGCTGTATTACGTTTTTACACACACCATTAGCATACGTATTATACGTAGTAACTGAAAAAGTAGGGGCTGCAGCCCCAAGCCCCACTAATGAAAACGCAAAATATTGTTCAAATTCAGAGCCAGATGAACACGATTAAGGGAGCCGAAAACCTCCTTTTTGGCGTAGCAGACATTTAGCTTTCTTCTACATTATTTTGCCCCTATTCATTACACTTGAGAAATGGCATAAGATGGAATATGCATGGGATAATTTATGTAGTTGAATAGAGTTGATCAGTTGTTTCACGATTAGCAAAAGTAGAACGTATAAAGTATGATGTTTCGGCTGCTGTATACACATGTATTCAACTGATCTACTCTCTGCAATTCTTCACCTCTTTCGAACCTCATGTACATCGTTTCGTAGATGGCGCTAAACACATCAATAAGGAGCACAAGCATGACAAGTGCAGGTCGATCATCAGGCAATGCTTATATAACGTTCACGTCTATTTCTATAGTTCATATTGTAAACGTCAGTTCGTTTTACTTTCTCCAGGCCTATATCGTAATTTGATTTTTTTTTGTATGATTTTACAGATAAACATAAAACATAATTAATATTATCACCAATTTTACCTGATGCGCAAGAAGAGTAGTGGAGATTTTTTCTTTAAAAAATCTGTAGCTTTCCAAACATTAAAAAAAGCGCGCGGGGACAGTATCAATCTCAATGTAGCTATCCATTGCGATCAGTGATGTTTTGCTGCAAAGCAATTATCAAAATACAGATGTTTTTTAAGATAACCAAAAACTGATGTGTTTGCATAATTACTATAATCTCAAGTGAAGTGCAGGAACAACATCTTTCTTGCTTTATCTATCCACTGCGTGCATCAAAGTCCAAAGTCATATACTGCCTACACGTCCAGTTGGCCGTTAAATGTTCAATATCCGGGCAGTGTCGTTAAACCATGGTTAACTTGTATGCATTCCATAAATGACAGATATATTTAATATGATTTATCGCGCATGTCTGGTCCTGTCCACTTTACACTGTAAAAACCCGGGTGTTAAATTCAACACCAGCCAGAATCAATATAGGTCCGCACCAGAAAAGTGATATAATAACTCCCGTTTGGAATCAGTTTAGTATATTCAAACACCGACTGGTGTTGTTAAGGACCTTAAGAACACCAGTTCTTATTGAAATATATTGAATGGATTCCAAACTGGTGTTATCTTAACACTTTTGTGGTCCTATATAGATTCCGGTTGGTGTTAAATTTGACACCGGCGTTTTTGCAGTGTACATTCCATAAATGACAAATATATTTAATATGATTTATCGCGCATGTCTGGTCCTGTCCACTTTACGTTTTCGATGATCCTTGACCGGATTTCCCATGTCGTATCGAATTTCAGTTTAACTTGAAAACACTGGGGGAGCTAGCTAAAATGGTTGCGAGGGGTGACGATCACCCCTAATATGTTATTATTTGTTCTTGTGATAAGGTGCCGCCCCTCCCTCTCCCCATATATAGTTTTAAAATAAACAAACTTTTGAATATTTTTTTTAATTCGACACTTGCAGACCAATAAGCCACATTCCTTTAATATCTTTCATTTTACGCCATTACCCCCACCCCTCCCCTGTAAAAAAAAATGTATTGGTGTGTACAATGATTGGTCATTTTGTTTTGACATATTTTAACGGTCAATTTACATTAATACACAGACAATCTTATCCATAATAAAATGAATTCATCCTAAGGCTGAACAAAAATCAATCACAACTTTGCGGTGTTAACCAACGTTCATGAACTTTGGGATATGTTTTGTGAACGCAGAATTACAAAGTATAGACACCAAGCTGACGCTGATACATGGCTACGTCTAGCAGTAGCAGAATTCCTTCAACAACGTTGGTGGAAAGTCTTCGCTTTTCATTTTTGCATTCACCACGTTCATGAAACGTTATCATGGTTATGCACAATGGTTATAAGTTCAACAATCACAAAGTGTTGTTTTTGCTGTAAACATTTGCTGTAAACGCAAAGGAATGCCTTTTATGAACGGATGTAATTTATAACGAATGCTCCAAACTTTAAGGGAAAGGGCTAATTTTTACTTTAGAAATAGGACAATTGCGGATAGGAATTAGGTTCTATTCACTTGCAAAAATATAGTCGTCTTCACGAACAGCTGAAATATAATTGAAATCATAGCTCTTTTCTCACTACATGTATAAATCTATTCATTCATACAGTGGCTTACTAAAGGCCCTCTCAATTTCGGAGTGTATTGAACATTATTTTGGCGTGTTCGCTCACAGTTTTCCTTCTCATAAGTTCAGTTGTGTATCAAATCAACAAACATAGATGGATTGCCTGTCATGTTATTTCTCACATTTTTTTATCGAGAAATATCAAAAAGTTGTGTTCCCCTTTATGATACCGGTGTGGTTGACGGATCTAGTCCACTTCACTATGCTGCTTCTATTTCAAAGTTAGAAGAAAGTAGGCCCCACCATATTCTACTTTGGAACACTTGGACTTTTATATTTTTTCCAGAAAGGTACAATCTTCCTCCTTTTCTTCAGTGTGCAATATTTTCACAAAATATCTTAAAACTTTGACAACTGTGGGGTTCGAACTCAGGCCATTAGAGAACGCTTTAATTCCAGTTGAACACTCTGCCCACTGAGTTGCTTGCTGCTTTAGACCGATGGGCGGATTTACAAGACATCAATAATAGACTCCGTATACGATAACGGTGACAAGCCATTTCCCGTGAAAATACTATGCCCTTGATAATACACTGTCAGTGAACGAAGAAATTGAACGATGCGCAAACTGAAAATTAAAAAATTAAAATTTAGAAATTCATTACTTCTGAACGGAATATCTGATTTGCTGAAATTTTCAACTTACAAATTTTCAACAGTTTACTTTTGTGTGTATTACATAGATTTTAGTGTAAAATGGAGCGGTCTAGAGGTAGTATCTCGTTCTAGTTGAAATTACCTTTATCTGAAATCTTCATCTACTCAGGGAAATATGTTGATGGAAGAAATCAACCCATTTACACGATTGGGAAAGGTACAGTTTCATTCGTTTGCATTCTTAGGTGTCGAAAATTTGCTGTCAACATTCCAAATGCATACCAAGGAGACATTTATGATATGAATGAATACGATAATATGATTGATGTGAGCATGATACAATTCCGTTTGTGATATCATTCAGAGAAAGAATGTGACTCGTAATTCATATTTTGAACTATCGGGACATTGTCGTGAAAACAAAATCAGAAATGTAGGCTAAATGTGTTTCGGTCTTGAATATAACCAGCCCCAGTCACAAAGAAAGTCTGATTGAACATAAATTCAACTCGACTCTTTGGGTCCTGATTAACCTGACAAGAGTGGTACATACAAACCGACTCACACCTTTGCGTTTTTTAGCCTGCGTTGGCCCAGCGTTTTTGAAAATCAAGATCGCTTCCTGAGCGCACAGTATATACGCTGATCAGACGTTGGACTAATGTTCTACTTGAGTTCAAGGAGCGTACGCCGAACGTCAGTCCACCCTATGGCCTCAGTCTTTACTCAAGTCACAGGGGACTCGACTATACTAAGAACCGCGTTGAATCGTGTTGAATCGGGACTCCGATGTGACTAGTTCTTATATACGATATATTGCTACATTCGGTATTATGGGATTTTCCTCAGAGAAAGGGTGTGATTATGGCCATTATTTCACTCAAAAAGCGAATGCCATTTCAAAATCATGCCAGGGCAAAAGTCAGTCATCACAAAGTTGACAAAATGCTCGTTTATACCCATGATAACAGTCGGCAAGTGTATAGGCGTACGTGATCGTGAAAATTGCTCCTAATTTCAAATTCTTGTTCTGTGTGTTTCATCACTGTGAACAGGGGGACAAAGGCCTAGGACAAAGTAAACAACCTTTATTCAAGCAATAGATATCTCTACACAAAATAAATGTCAATCCTTCTTATTTTGTGAAACGTTGAACAAGTGTCGCAAAATAAAGTGGGTCATGGACAATAGACCCGTATGCCGTGAATTGAACTTCGCGGACACAACATTCACAAGCCGGTTCTGATTTCATTATCTTTACAAAGGAGCATTGAATTGGAGTTCGACTTAATTTTGGGGGGACATGCATGTAGATAATGCTTGAATGAAGTTTGTTTAATTTTGTCCAATTCCTCTATTCCGTCTGCTCACAGTGCACACGGGCAGACATGTGTTAGAGAATGTAATTGTATTAGTCTACATCATGTTTGACAAATTTACTCTAATGTCATACTGATGACCTTTTAAAAGCAAACTTATGTCGATTGTCGCCATAATTTTGCAGTCGATAATAGATTTTCCAAATGAGTGAAAATGTAATATATGGGAATTTGCATTTTTGAATAAGAATTACTTTGATCCTATTTCTTTTTAATTTGCCAACCAAGGACTACATTTTGTTAGTTAAAAGATTAGATTAAAAGCGACATCATGCTCTCTCATACTATTTCAAATTGAATAACCCATCACCCACATCCTCCTTCAAATAAAATGTTTAAAAGCATATGAAGCTCTTTTTCGGCTCAAATTGGATCGTAGATGTAAGATAATAAGAAAGTATCTCGTGATTTGTATGACGTTATTATTCTTTTTTTTTTTTTACTTTTAATTGCTGGTTTGAGAAACTTTCGGAGGATTAGAAGGGAAAATCACTTTATTTACTGCTTCCTGTTTTTTCTCGAAATATGCCTTATGATATGCTACAGACCTGTTTATGATCGTCTAGTTCGTTCCTGGGGAAAAAAATAAAGCTATAATTTCAAATTTTCTGAAGAAACATTTCACTAAAAAGGGGGTTACTAGAGCGCAAGATGGAGCAATTGTTGAGTTGTTACCCTAGCGTCGCATCCAGAAATGAAATTTGTCCGGCTTTGTGCTAAAATTGATAAATTCAGCGCAATTCTGTTCATCTATCATGACTATTTTCTTAAGATGAAATCAGATCAATATAGATATGGATGGCATCATGAGAAACATGGAAGCGAGTTGCAGTTTACGATGAATTTTCTTCAGTATACAAACATTCTCATGGCTGAGATTTACAGAGTTTTGTTGACATCTCCTCGAACTTTTCTATTTGTATTACTTCAGATAGTTGTTT
>BQKZ01005518.1:2369-20560 GCA_036244855.1 Temnopleurus reevesii | reverse complement strand
CCCCCTCCCCAACCGGATCATAATATAGTGTGTTTCCAATGTACATTTAAGGGCAAAATCAGCAACACACTTTCATTTTTTCAACCCGTATGACGTGTTTGAACAACTGTTTTAAACAGTTTTACAGTTTTGCTTATGATAATTTTGAAAGACACTGTATTTTACATCGTTATAAAAGAATAAACAGAATTGTACAAAATAGTGTCTAAACACCCACAAATTTAAAACCATTTAACAATGTTTCATAGTTTATACAACCATATGATTAATCTACCTTTGAAAAGCTTATTTATAGTTCATATTGTAAACTGCAGTCTCAAATCTTATACAGTTTGCAGGAATTATTTATATTTGTATGTCTGATCGAAATCAAAACCAAATAGTTCAAACTATTTCTTAACTGAAAATGTCGAGCTCATTGATTTCTCCAAAGGGGTGCATGCATATAAAGACTTTGTTCAATTTTAAGGAAATCATGTGGCTGGACAAACTGTTCATTTTGGCACTTAAGACGTAAAGGACATATTAAGTTGTAATCGGTGCACCTGGCATCATCCCAAAATTATCATTGATTTATCTTATAGTCGTAAAAGCTTTCCATAATTTTCATGTCATCTTATATTCACAGTTCATGAACTGTGTTGTTTTGTTCGTCTAATTCTTATGATAATGGTTAAAAATAGTTTTGGTTACATTTCCCATGAAGTGTTTTCATGGACACATCGGCGCATTTTATATGAATATTACGGAACTTAAGCATAGAAGACGGAAAGGCCGATCAGGACGTTATTTCTCAAGCGCGGGAAAATCTAGCGGGCGTTCTCAACCTAAAGCCCCGGTCACATAGGACCCCGAAAGCAAAACGATTCACCCCGACTCTTTGGTAATTCACAGTTCACTGCCTCAGAACAACGAGTCGGGGTGAATCGTGTTGCTTCCGGGGTGCTATGTGATCGGGTCTTTAGCGGCCCGCTAGATTTTCCCGCGCTTAAGAAATAACGTCCTGATCGGCCCTCCCGTCTTCTTTGCTTAAGCTCCGTATTATGTCTTTGATGAGCCGATCTCTTTTGAATCTAGAAAATGACAAAAGTTTTTGCTGCTGAATACGTTGTGTAGTATCCCCCTGATTCCTGCCGACAAGTGTCACCAACATGGCACAACCTCTGAGTTAAGATGTAGGTAAAATGAGTGCAGAAACTGTGACCAAGACACACTCGCGCACACTTAAGTGTAGAAGAAGCCATGTGCGATGATAGAATATAATTGTTCCTGAGGGTTATATCGTTGCCCACGAGTTTGAAAGGCATGGCCCGGTTCGGTCCTATAAATAAAAGAGAACAAATATTAGATTACATGCATTCATTCATCTATTTATTTATCTATATATTCATGAAGCGCTCTTAAGAATTCTAGGTATGATTTATGTAATAAACACTGCATTACAACAAACATAGAGAATATGGGTCCTATAACTGACTTGACTCTTAACATGTTGGGCAAAAGCTGCTCAACACTGGGAAACAAGCTGGCCGGACTACTTATTAAATGTGGTTCAATTTAACCACTATGTTCACCGGAAGTTTAGAGTATTTAAACTATACGTTGGACATACTTTTTACTAATAGTCGATAGTGTGGACAGTGTGGACAAAATGTTCCGCGTTCCCTGTATCATGAGACAGGTAAATGAACTGAAACTATTTCAAATCCATTGCTTCGCAAAGGAAATATATTTGTGAGCGCCATGAAGCGTTATCAGGGGATAAACTGAAAATCTTTCAGCAGACCTACAATGAAATTGTGGACAGCGACGACAACGAGCAATATAAAATTACGTAATAATAGTTTTTTGATCAAACGCATCATCATCACACCAAAAATAACGGCCCTTGCTGTGTTTCATAGAACTGCCAGTATGATACAAATACAAATGACTGGTAATTCCCTGTCCTGCACTCTATGATAGCTTGTAAGGCACTGACTTTTCCCTAGAAATGTGTATCAGTCGATTGTAAATTCATAAACAATTTAAAGCCATTGTTTAACAATGCTAGGCTCGCAAAAGAGGTTTGACTGTATGCGATCCTTTGATGCGATCTGTGAAATTAACTATATCTGACAGTATGACAGAATGAATTAAACATTTACTATCCAAAAAATTGAAAATAGATAACGCCAAAAAGACGTCTTTGGACCACTGTCTCTGCTGCATCAAGTATATTTTCTTTCGATTCTCGACAAAGTACTTTGACGAAATAAACATTCAACTTCATTCAATTAAGCATTCACAATAGTTTCGCGATAACAAAGGAAAGCCCCAGGTGTGACGCTTGTAAAACATTTTGTCACAGAATGAGAAGGATGGAAATCTTTTGCGTCATCTAGCTATTGTTTATGCTTAAATGGAGGTTCTTTACTATGTCCTATGCCTTTGTCCCATCTGATCATAGTGATGGATACGGGATACAGTATGTTTTCATGGTATCATTGAAAACCCTACCTGAATGTCGAGATGATTGAGTTTGAATGAAAGACGCCCTCTCCGCTGCACATGTTTCCTCCATCGTCTGTGTGGTAAGTTGACTCGTAGTGCTTGGACCTTCCGATGTGACTTCTGAAGCTGTCGAAGTTTCTTCGGCTGCTGTCGTGGTTGTTTCGGCTGCTGTCGTAGTGGCTTCGGATACTGTCGTGGTTGTTTCGGATACTGTCGACGCTGTTTCGGCTTCTGTTGTAGGTTCCAGTGTCACCATCACAGCGTCTTTTTCACAAACGTAGTAGTACTGTTGTGAACAACTCTTGTCGAACCACACATATTCCCAAGGATTCATCCTAAAGCACATTCCTTGTTCATTAAGCGCCCACGCGTGATCTGTGATGAGACTGTAAGTTAGGCCTGACCCGTCAAGCCAGGTTGCACTTGCTAAACCAATCCAGTAGTCAGCGCCAGAGGCAAGGTTACTCACTATAAAGTCTTGCTCCGCCTGGGAGCCTATGTAGACCAGATGCATGCCGATGGATTCGCAGGTGGCATTTGATGAAGAGAAGCTTGAGGAATTTGTGGCGAAAAAGTAGCAGGAACCCCCGTCATTGATATGTGCAGTATCAAAAAAATCACAAGCTGTACGATACAAAAGGGGAAAAAGATCCTTCATATCTTAAGGGCTCGTTATACCTAAAATATCGTCAATGTTCTCACGAAGCGAAGGTATAAGGAGTAGTGTTGCATGAAGATAGATCCAACCCGACATAGCAACAATTTGAATGATGTTCCATTGAAATATGTTTTAACAGAAGAACACGTTTCAATGAAAGTGTTTTCATGCATCATTACCATTTGGTTACCCTCACTTGGTGAAAAGCTCCGACGATATGTCTATATGAATTTGAATCAATACAAAGTTAAAACACCAACGACACTTTTTGTAATTGATGAAAATGAATATAATTTTACAAATTTTGTTTGGTCCTTTCTGAATAGCAGAAACACAATATATTCTGCTAAAGAAAAATGGAAATCACTTTTTAATCGGACCTCTGGACTCTTACATAAATTATTCATTTTAAGTACTTTGAAACAGACTTACCGCTCTCTTTTTCACATACATAACGATGTACATCCGTGCAGCTTGTGTCATACCACCGGTAGCCCCATCCTATCCGAAAGCAACTGCCTCCATCATCGAAGCTACCATCACTAGCCTTCGGGAAGTTGTTATAGGTGAGCCCTTGGCCATCTCGCCAGGTTGCGCTGGACAGACCAATCCAGTATTGCCTGCCGTCTTGAACGGAGCTTGACAGAAAGTCCTGTTCTTCTCGAGATCCTATGTATACTAGATGCATCCCGAGGGTACTGCATGATGTCTCTGATGTTGTGAATGTTTCTTCGATCATAGAGAAGTTGTAGCAGGAGCCGGATTATTCGAGTTGACCAGGACCGCATGGCACTGTGTCAGAAAAGGATGGATCTATATGAGACGTATCACAAACGTTGCATGGGATTATGGTGTGGACTGTTTTATCTATTTATTCCTTTTGGGGGGAACAAATCACATACGATCATAGAGTCTCTCTCCGATCGTTTAGTACGATATGCATTTAACAATTCTTTTGAAACTGTCTCTGTGATACGTACGTCTCTTGAAATAGTTCAGAAAAACGACAACCATGGGACGTGAACCAGAATATGAGATCTTTAATAATGTTTCTTATTTTGGCTGGTTTAATTAAAAACAAAATCATTAAAGACTTATTTCATCTGTGATATTACTTTATTACAGAAACATATGCTGTAGATGGAATCCAGGACTTTACTCTTTATTCCACTAAAGGTACATTCCATAGATTGTTGTACTGAAATACCAAAATGTTGTTTTTTCTACGGTCTTTTCGTTTAGATTTGCAGAAAGTATACTCACATCCTTCTTTCTCGCAAATGTATTAGTAGTTGACACCGCAAGATCTGTCGTACCAAGCATAGTCTGGGTCCATTCTAAAACATACCAAGTTCCCATCGAGGGCATACAGGTGCTCTGCTATATTGTCAAAGGTCAGACCCGAGCCATCCTTCCAAGTGACACTGGATAGTCCTATCCAGTAGTCTGTGTAGTCTATGAGTTCATTGGCGATGAAGGTTTGTTCGTCTTGGGACCCTACGTAGACCAGATGCATTCCTTGTCTCTGACAGTCAGCATCGGCCGTGCTGAAGTTGGCGCTGCTCTGGGAGAAGAGGTAGCAGGAGGTTTGGAACTCGATCTCAGGTAGATTGCAGCCTAGACCTAAAAGGGGGGGAGGTCGAGAATAAGGGACATGGAGTAAAGGGTGAAAGGACATTTAAAATTACAAATATAATCATCACTACACAAGCTAGAAAGACTGTCACATGGATATTTTGAAAACCAAAATATCACATTTGGAATTTGATCTCAGGCGCATTACAACCTACGGTAGACAAACGGGAGTGGGGGAAAACCGGATGAATGATGAAAATGGTAAAAGAGAATCATTACTTCCAAATGTAAGAGAAAGACTGTTACGCTGATCTTTTAACAAATTGTCAGGCACTTATACCTGGATTTCAAGTAATACATTGATGTTGATGTTTATTTGAACCAGATTCTTTGGGAAAGTAGAACATGTAACAACAAATGGAGATTTAAACAACATTCTATGTGCCATTATGGCGTGCAATACACACGTTTGTAGTTATGTTAGCGCGGAAAAATTAAGTTGAATCGCATTCCAATGCACCTCTTAAGTGATATCAACATCGTAACTGGCTTTTTGTGTTTGTCCAATTGTATGCATGAGTATACCGTCTTCATTCTCAAGGGTAAATTGCACCATAAGTTGGACACTTTTGGGGTTAATCGAGAGTTATCAATATAATCCAAATGCCACCATAAGTTTCTTTTTTTTTCTTCAGACATATTTTTGTGCACAGTATGTTTCCCAGTGTTGGATGGACATACTGTCCACACAAAATATGTCTCACTTATGATGAACACAATATAAACTATTTCAGTGAAATTAAGTCGAACGCAGACAATAGATCCGTACGCCGTGTATTCAACTGTGCGGAAACAACAACGACAAGCCGGTCTCGATTTCAATAGCATTACAAAGGAGCATTGAATTTGCGTTCGACTTTATGTTTCGGAAATAGTTTATACCCTGCTGATGGTACTTGGTTAGTATGTTAGTAACTATTGATTCCTTTAGAAAGTGTCAAACTTATAATTTTGAATATGTTGGTTAGGATTTAACATGTAGTTCTGTGGAAAGTATGTTGCCGAGACAATGATGTTGAGTGAACTCTTTCTCAACTTTTCTACGAGTTTATTGAACTCAACTACTTTGGGTGGATGTGTGTACAAATATTTTTCCAAAATCTTTCTCACCTTTATCTCTCTCACAAATATAGGAGAAAGACGCCGAACAACCCTTGTCATACCACAGGCCATCCCATCCGATCCTGAAGCACTCGCCTCCATCGTCAAACGGGCCGTCCTGGGGTGCTGGGAAGTTACGGTACACCAGACCCGAGCCATCCTGCCAGGATAGGCTTGACAACCCGATCCAGTACTGCTGAGTACTTGTGATGTTATTGGTCAGAAATACCTGTTCCTCCTCGGTTTCTATGAAGACCAGATGCATACCGAGTGCCTCGCATGACGATGAGGACGAGGTGAAATTGGCCGTGTGGTCCGATAAATGATAGCATGAGCCGCTGTACAGGGTGTAATTGGAATCGCAATCTGAGAAAAAAGGAATGAAAAGCCTCATAAGATCAATACTGAATTGTGTAATTCCTACAGACTTTGTGCGGGGACCACCTGGTTTCAGTTGTCAATGCGTTTTTGTGTGGACAAACTATGTAATCGTTATGAATAGTTTTCAATCTGGGCAATTCCACGGTTTTGCAATGTCCGTTACGTTAACAGCGATAGTATGTCTAGATTGATTTTTTTTTAATTTGATAAGTATATCACAGAAAGTATTTGTTTCATACGTATTGAATTTCGACGAATAGTTGTCAAGGGGCCTGTAACATAAAAGAGATACGATTAATTTTTAATTTATTGTATCTTTAGGATGCATGTTTTGCCATAGACTTACGATTAATATCTATCGTAAGTTGTATTGCATCTTTGATGTTACAGGCCCAAGATATTGAGTTTTTAGCCCATATAAATATTCTAGTTCGTGTTTTTACGAAGTGGCGGTTATCAAAGGATAATGTTGCTCGGAACTCTGTACAATTGCATTTCATTTTAAAGAATCAAACCGCATTTCAACAGAATGCCGTTTGAATTGTTGATATATCGTGATGCATGTGTATTCATTCAACAATGCCTATTGGCCATTACCGTCACAACCATGGCGACTTGTAGAAATGGATTCGATTCGTTACCAGTCTGTTTCCAGCCATTTTTCCTGCTCATGATATTCGTTGTTGAAAGTCTTCTAAGCAATAACTGAAACGCAGGTAAGAAATTCGTACCCTAACTGCATTCTTCTCGGAAGACTTTATTATCCATTAAAATAGATTACAAGATGAAAGATTCACAATAAGATTTAAAAAGAGACCACAGGGATAGTACTAAAGGACAAAGAGTGTCAAAACGTGCCGAAAAGTTTCTCTCCTGCATTTTCTGGCACCCTTCGGCTTTTAATATGACCGCTCTGAGATGATAAGTAGCCGTTCAGTTGCAATACAATACAGCATGGGTACTGTTATGAAATGATTGTAATCGAAGAATTGGAATATAATAATGATAATAATAATAATTATTATTATAAGAATAATTTTAATATAAATAAAAGATCATTCTAATATTGTGCTCATCGAAAAAAAATGGGTTAAGGCGTTACAATGAATACATAGTACTTTTATAGAGAGGGCAGAAGACAAAGAAATATACTGCAGTATGTTACAAGGACTCATGGAAGTCACGATTACAAAAGAGAAAAGATCGAGCTCTTGTAAGGAAAGAAAGCGATTGCGACAACCTGATTCTCGAAAGTTATGTATTCCAATATTGAGGAGCTGTAACAGTAATTTTTGCTCACCGTTGCGATTGTGTGTGATATCGTTACTTTATTCATTGAAAGGTTACAAAAAACATTTTGATTGCAATTTTTCTACTTTTTTTAACTAAACCTGTCAAGCGAAATAGACTGAGAAAAGGTACAAATGCAAGTGAAGTGCAACAATTTGACGAACGGAAAGAGACATAATTAATGTGATATATTCTTAGGCTTTCCGTTACCATTTCAATTTACATTATAGTAAATGGTTTCCATGGTTACCTTACCTTCATATGCTATCTGCTGGTGAGTACCTGGAAAATATTCACAGAATATCGCCAGGAGAGTGAAGACGAGCAGTTCCATCAGGTGATCGGTGGTAGTAAACGACAGAAACAGTTCTGAACGTGCAAAATTCTTTTGAATAATGATTAGACAGTCACTTAGCTTTCAATTTAAAAAAGTAATTACCAAATCATTGTAACTGGGAAAAATCATTTATATATCAACAGGATATAATTCATTTCCTTGAAATTAAGTCAAACACCGATTGAATGATCCTTTGTAATGCAATTGAAATCGTGATCGGCTTGTGATTGCTAAGTCCACACATTTCAATACATGACATACAGATATATTGTCCCATGACACACTTAATTCTTCGAGAGTGGTTTGGAAGTGTTTCTAATTATGTCGTATCAGTCAGAACTCTGTGGTAGAAGATGAAATATAAAAGTTGTGACAACGTGACTCCGATTCCTTAAAGGACTTCAGTACGAAAATTAATCAAAATTTTGATTGATCAATGATATAATGCTCAGATTTTCTACGATTGAAGAGCAAAAGCACATATTCCATTGTTCTGGCTCAACTAAACCCGTTTAGGAAGGATACTGCGATGGTGTTGTTCTCACCAGAAATTAATTTTTCATTTCGTAATGTCCATCTCGGAGCAAAATCGATGGGGTGTAGTATTGATCTCAGAGTCATTGATCCACTCATGCATGGGCTGCTCTAATTTTCATTAGCCTGGGTAACCATGGTAACGAGGGATAAGTGAAATTCCATTTTGTTTTCAAATTCAGACACTTAAAAAGATATCATGTATCCGAACTCGTCATTTTGGACAATTTGGCAATGTTTCTTTTAAAGAACAACGAAATAATTGATTATTAATTAAACACACTTTATAGTTATCATCATCTGATGATGATGATGATTTCAATTCAATTCAATCTACTTGTTTTCACTTCAACAAAAACTAACATACATAACACAAACAAAATGGCAGTCCTCAAGAACATTAAATAACGGTGGAAATAGTAATGAAAATGAACTATAGATTGCGTTCTTTTATATGTAGTAATATCCCTTACCTTTTTTCAAATAAATAAACATATGATAAAAAGTGACATACGTATCACAGATCTCCCAACCATTATAAATTTGGGGGATAAATATGATTTTTCATCATTCTGAAGTCATGTTTTCATTGCATATTATGATTTTTCATGATAATTGTACTACACTTTCCTATGGGAATTATTATTCTTCCCTCTTTTTTAGCAAAACCATCCCTCTTTTTTAGTCTATAAGGTCGGGAGGTCTGGTGTGAATGATACCTAATTTTATTCAAAGATATGTATTAACAAGGACTCCGGAAGGAGCGAATTGGTACGAATATAACATAAATGAACAATTATAGGGTATCCTTTTGTCTTGCAACGTACCAGTTACGCTCTTCCGGCCGTAAATACGTTGCGGTTGCGCAATTAGAAATTAAATCAAGCTGTCTGCCCTATCTAATTATTCAGATGAAAAAGCAATGAATTGGTGAAATAGAGCAAACTATCAATGTACCTTTTGTCTTTGTCTGACATATTGTTTTATGTATGAATTATAATCATTTATTTTGTTTAGGACCCAACGGAAGAACAGCGGTATATGTGCTTTCCGTCCTTTTGTACATTTGTTATTAAAATTTGTTATAAAAATTATGTTGAATGTACAAAAAACAAATAATTAAAGCAACCAGCACTACCAGAATATAAGTGGAAACGAATATAGAGTCTCAAGGACTAACATTTCCACTGAAACTCTCATGTTCTCTCTCTCTCTATCTCCCCATCTCTCTTTAAGACTGTTTTCATAAGTTTAATTTATGTGCACATCAGCTATTCCGAAATCTACAAGGACCTGAAAGTTGGTAATTTTGTTAAATAAAAACAATAAAACATGAAAGTTTGTAGTTGTTGTAAATCTAATTTGAGGGATTTATCGTAGGCTGCACTACATAGCTTGACAGCATATTGTGTATGGGTTGTGAATTCGATAATTATTTTTAAAAGGCATACTACTTTGAGGCCGTTTTGATGGGTTTTCAATGGCAAAATAGATGAATAAATTATCCATATTTGCGGAATAACGTAATGAAATGTATTTATTTTATTTATTTGTTCACGTTTTCCTTAAGACACAGGGTGGTCTCATTCAAGCCACATGGCCTGCTTTGCAAGAGAGCCCTGCTAAAACATAAAGTACAAATATATAACATAACACAGACAAATACAATGAATTTTTAATGAAAATTTCATAATAAAGAATCCGGTATCACTTAGAATTTCCCCCAATACTTCGAACATAGAATCATGGCATTCCTTCGCCAATTTGAGAATGTACTCATAGTTATCTTGGAAAAAAAAATGATGTTTGCCCGATTTATTGAATTACTGACTTCACTTATGCAGTGACAAAATGTTATTTGCTTTATAAAAGAAAGCCTTTCAGACATTAAAGTGTTTGACAGTAAGACTTGTTTATAGAGACCACCCAAAGGGAGACGGAAAATTGGTCTTTAGCAGCCGGTGGCCTCTATAGACAGGTTCATTTGCATGTAAATTTCGTGTCAGGGAATCAAGAAAGGTGGTCTCAGATTGTCGAATAAGTCTCCATTGTGAGCATAATAGACAAAGGAATTGGACAAAGGAAACAGCTTCATTCAAACATTCAAAATAGCTTCATAAACACAAAATAAGTAAGTGTCCAAATCTATCCATGGAACAGGTGAAATGCTTGTTCGTTATTTATCCGCAGTAACAAGAAGGAAGGAATCTTTTAAGTCCATCTAGCCATTTTTAATACTTAAATTAATATTGCATACTTTATCCAAGTCCTTCATCCCTTCTGCTTGGCTCCGACGCATGCGTCATAGCTGTGGCTTTTCAAAATCAGTCATAGAATGGGTGTGTTGTGTCCAGAAAAATCCCTTCAATCTGATTGGTCGAGAGCAAAATTCTAGCAGACGATTAATTCTACTGGTGCATGATTTATCAACGATACTAGTGCGGTATCGCTATCGTTTCTGATACGATCGCTTTCCAAAACAAGAAAAATGGCGACCGACGGAGCGAGATTTGAATCGCTCACGGACGTAGAATTGGAAGAATTAATAGAAGGTGCCGATGCAGGTAACTAGAATGCTTTGCGAGACTGAAACAAGTCCGGTAAACAAGTCCGGTAAAAAAAATTCATGCGTCCGGTAAAAATTTTCATGCGTCCGGTAAAAAATTTCATGCGTCCGGTAAAAAATTTCATGCATGCGGTAAATTTGTCAAATTTTATTTTGGGGGACGTGACAGTGCCCATTCTATAAAACAGATGATACGCAGGTTTATTTCGTGGGTCGGTGGAATTGTTTGCACTCGGTAACTATGGAAACTAGTCTAAACCCACTCGGCTTCGCCTCGTGGGTTTAACTGTTCCATAGTTACATTGTACAAACAATTCCTATACCGACCCACTCATACCTGCGCATCATTTGTATATTGTCGGATGTTTGTGGACGGTAGAAAACGAGTGCGCATTTGATCTGCGCATGAAATGACAAGTGCGCAACTGATTCGCGCATATTTAAGTGCATGCGCACTGTATTCTTTATTGTCTCGGTCATTTATGCGGAATCTTCACATTGTGATAATTCTGCGACGTTTAACGTGAACACGACTGTATTTTCCAAACATGTCCAAAATCATAATACAAACATAGAAAATATCAAATCACTGAAAGAAGTCAATATGGATATTCATAGATACTAAGAACCTATACATATGGAGCTTGCGAACTCATCGTCACAAAATTCACAAAAATAATACCCCATCGAAAAAGTCAACTCGTACAGTACTCTGCTTTTAATTATCATAAAATGCATCAGAAAAAAATCGATTCTCCTTCAATGCCATCTTTTTAAATAGCGTTGTTTTTTGTTTTTTTTTTCAATAGCGTTGTTGATCTTCATTTTCCCATAAAACTGTTAAGGGAAGTTTATCGTGAACACGACTGCATTATTTGTTCACGTCCAAAATCAAATTATCGAGTAGGTCTTCGCTCCGGAACGTGTGCTATAGTTCACGGCCGTTGCTGTCCGACAAGCCATTGCTAATAAACACATCCTTTCATGCGTGATGAACGTGAAGCATGAATATGTGGAGTTCACAAGGCAATGCGCAGCACATCGTATGGTGGACTTGGCAGTGTGTGAAGCAAGGACATAAGTCGCCATAAGCTCAGAGTCATTGGCCTCTAGATGGACGGATATTGATCGATGTGTATCTAATTCAATGAGATAATGATAGAAGCATAGAAAAATAAAATCAATGAAAGAGGTCGATATGGATATTCATAGTCGAGCCGACAAATATTTTCAAAATTGATTATGATATATTAGGGCGCTGGACATGGTTCAGTATGTGATCATTAGACAATCGACTGCCAGGCAAGAAAGCTAAATATTTGTTTTCTTAATTGCGTGTTTTCGCAAAACAATTTACCCCAGATTATGATTCACAATTCAAGGGATGGAACTTGACCATATTTCTGTTCATTTGTTTTTCATCTCTTGATTTATATTATTCACACATCAATTAAAAGCGCCATTTTCAGCCAAAGAGGTTATTATTTGGAGGGGCGGATAATAGAAATTAAAACACACAAGTAAAACGTACATGTAATCACATGGTACACTACGGAAATGTCATTAATCAATCTTCGAATTTTCTGAGTTTTAATGTGTTGAATATAATAAAAAGGGATCAAACAGATCTAGAAACGAAATGTAAAACTGGACTGTGTCAGGACTTCTGATATTACAATGGACCAACATTTTACTTTATATATTGGCTATATTTAACAACCATGCACGTGGTTACTGACACTTTCACTCTTTTTAACAGTTTTGGATTATCTAATTACTTTTCCATTGTCAGAACAAGTCGTAAAGTACTGTGCATTGTTGTTACCATACCCTCCCATGCCACAAGTATTGCAACACAGTAAAATTACGTTCGTTTTCCATTGATTCACCTGTCGTATTTTTCCTTAAATATAAAAAGAAAATCACTAATATCTATTGCTGCAATTAAATACATGGTTTGTAAATTATGTATGGGTAAAACAATTCTTAATTGAGCTATGCCGTTGGTACCAAAGACAAAAGACGACAAAGGTAGAAAATTGCAATAATAATAATAATAGATGCAATTTATATAGCGCACGTATCCACTCTGCTGAGTGCTCAAGGTGCTTTACATTATTATTGCCCTAGCTTTAGTCCGGTAGCCATCCGCGGCAATGTTCCGACTCGCAGATTAGTCAACGGCTTCTCGCAAAGTTATTTCCCCGTCTTTAAATTGAACATATTTCATGACTTGTTGAATACTAACAAAAAGTGTCAAAATTTATACCCCATATAATGCAAATAAAATAGACAACCTTAGTAGAAGACGTCACTCTCAGTTCCTTCAGGGCATGTGTTTTTATAATTTTATGGCACATCGTGTATTGGCTATTAGGTTTTGAAAATTAGCAATATCATTCCAAAAAGTCATTGATGCATACAGAAACTAATGCTGCGATGTTTTTTTTCTTACATTTTTCTTCATATGGCTGGTGCTTAAAATTGATACATGTGTCCCGAAGGAATCAAGAGAGGGCATATGTTGCAATATATATGGCAATGGGGTGCATATATGTTAGCATATCATTAATTAGGATCATATTGTAGATTCGATTAATTTCAACTTGGGGGCTGCTATTTTGAATGTATTTGTATAAGATTGACCATATTCAATCAATCAACCAATCAAATAAAAAACATAAGATCACTTACAACCATTTATTTTACAAGTTGAGATTCATTGCAAGTATTCGGTATTAATTGCTGACACCACTGGCTGCTTTATGCCGTTTATTTCTCAAACGTACTGTTGAATAGTTTTAAAAAAATTCTTCAGTATATCAATATCTATTGTTTATTCTTATCCTTGATTCTCCTTGGGGTGTTGTTCAAAAGTTGCAATTGATCACAAGCTGCCACAGTTGATCGAAATTAGCCAATAACAATCATTGTTGTATGCGCTTTGTCAGAAGCACGTACCATGCGCGAATGAGAATGCGCGCTACAATTTGCAACTAATTTGCAGTTGATTTTCAATCAATTACAACTTTGGAACAACAATCCATTTGTCTATTCTGTGCTAGCTACCATTTTCGATGATTTTGGGCCGTTTTGGATTTTTTTTCAAGTTCTATGAAATACCTGTTTTAGCTCTCTCTGTAGAAGGCGATATGGTTGTCGATGTATCTGTTGTTAGTAATTCTGTAGATGGCATGGAAGTTGTCGATGTTTCTGTTGTCGTAACATCTGTGGATGGCAAAGAAGTTGTCGATGTTTCTGTTGTCGTAACATCTGTGGATGGCAAAGAAGTTGTCGATGTTTCTGTTGTCGTAACATCTGTGGAGGGCAAAGAAGTTGTCGATGTTTCTGTTGTCGAAACATCTGTGGATGGCAAAGAAGTTGTCGCCGATTCTGTTGTCTGTACATATGTGGATGGCAAAGAAGTTGTCGATGCTTCTGTTGTCGTAACATCTGTGGTGGGCAAAGAAGTTGTCGATGTTTTTGTTGTCGTTACATCTGTGGAGGGCAAAGAAGTTGTCGATGTTTCTGTTGTCGTTACATCTGTGGATGACAAAGAAGTTGTCGATGTTTCTGTTGTCTGTACTGCTGTGGATGGCAAAGAAGTTGTAGATGCTTCTGTTGTTGCCGTTTCTGTAGATGGCACAATGGTTGTTGGCACTTCTGTTGTGAGTATTAGTGTAGATGGCGAAAAAGTTGTCGGCGCTTCCGTGGTTGGGGTGTCCGTCGTTGGCGGTTCTGTGGTCTGGGTTGTGGTTGGTGGTGCTCCAGTTGTGGGTACTTTGTGTAAATATAAAAGGTTCAAAGAAAAAATATTGTCCTTTAGGAAACTGCCTCGTTGATCATAAGACCATCGAATTACCCCCTTTCAAATAAAAAAAAAACAAAATCTTATTTTTATGACTATTACAATATCCTGAACTAAACAAGATTTCAATAATCGGCACGTATCATTTGGTTTACAAAATCATAATATTATCTACACATCGATGAAAAAGTCACTTTCATGGACAGAATTGTGTCATTTGTTGTGATAAATGTTTCTCCCTCGCACCTGTAAATGATGTGCTGAGTTTTTTTTTTCTATTTTATATTAACCAAAATCCCAAACAAGTCAACATCAAAGAAAATTATATAATTTTCATCCACAATGTGTACAGATCAATAGCGATATTACGATGTACCGTTAGCCAATGAGTACTATTGCACGAAGACAAAGAATTTCTTCACAATAACGGTGCTAAAAACAATAGAACACGTTTCACCGACAAAGTGTCCATTCTATAAATCATCACCATTCTGCTATCACGGCTATATACCGTTACTACGTGAAAACACGAAAAAAATGACGTCGACCAAAACGGTCTAAAGACCTACTTGCTTACCAAGTTCCCTTTCGCAAACGTAACTGGCCGTGTCAGAGCAGCTCTTGTCATACCAGTTGAGATTCGACGGGTACATCACAAAACACTTCCCATCATCATCGAATGTCGACTCATGATTGAGGAAATTATTGAAATTTATATGATAGCTGTTCATCCAGCCAAAGCTTTTTAGCCCTATCCAGTACTGTTCGTCTGGCTCAAGATTGACCTCGATGAAAGATTGCTCTTCTTGGGAGCCTATGTAGACAAGGTGCATATCGTCAGCGTCGCATGTTGTTTTCGACGTTTGATAATTCGAGGGAGATGCAGAGAAAAGGTAGCAGGAACCAGCGTTTTGGATTGATACACCAGGGCAATTTGCTAGGTGTAAAAATAAAACATGTTTTGAGATTGAGTTTTACATTAATTCATTTCTTTAATATTACATGTACTAGGTGAATGAGGAATTGTCCGACATGACGTCACACATTACATCGACGTTGCCAATTGCACGGATCTCCATCAACAGCAGCGATCATATCACTGTGAATTTTATAAAATTCATAACTTTTGAACGAATTGTCCGATTTTTCTCAAATTTTCAGTTTATTCGTCTGACTTTTCTTCATTTAATGAGAACAATTCAATTATAGAGATGGTTCCGTTTAGATTCTTTGTTCTTCATGGACCGGGGTGTCACTGTGAGATCAGTTTGGTAATCTAGAAGAAAGTTGACTCAATTAATACAACTTACACGATATAAATCATTTCCGAAAACTATAGTGGTTCATGGAGCATAGAGCCGTACGCCATGTATTGAACTGTGCGGACACAACAATGACATGTCGGTTCCGATTTGAATAGCAATACAAAGAAGCATTGAATTGGCATTCGAATTTTTCGGAAATAGATTATATCATTACCTTCTGACTTTGGCCTTGTATTAAACTGTGGCAAATCTAATCATTCTGATTGTTGGGCTATATTGTCTATGAACATCAAAACTTTCTGGAGAGATTGCCAATAATCATGATAATTGCCAATAAAGTCTTGCGACTCCTAAACATCTGCATTACAAAATCGCGTTCGTGCGATTAGTGTGTTTTCGAAATTTGTGGACGGAGGGTTGTAGACGGTGGAAAACAAGTGCGCATCTGATTATGCGCACAGTAAAAATGTACCATAAAGACCTGCGTCATTTAATGCGCACTCGTTTTCTACCGTCTACAAGCCTCAGTCCAAGAATACTGAAACCCCTATATGTGCACGATGGTGTGGTGATTTGCTATTGAAATAGGAACTCCAAATTAAATGACGTATTTAATTGTTTAAAGGTATAGATTCGTAGTGACCAGGATGCAGAAAGTGATTAAACGAGCTGATGTATTCACAAGTTGCTTTACATGCCTAAATATATCTATGTATAATATTAGGAGTACTTTTTTGCTCGTATTCTGTGTATTTTACGTCCAACAGGTCAATCCGCCATTGTTCCTACGGTGTGCTAAGTGCTTTAGAGCGGGGGAGTGTCGGCCTGAAATGGGCGGTGCGATCGGTGGTATTGTCTGCGGTGTGTAAGTTCGCGTTCATTTTGTACGTGAAACATGTTCTGTGAGGAAGTACGACCGCAGCAGGTTGTTTTATTTTGCGATAATTAAGCCATTTCTAGGTCAATTTCATTCAAACATGTCAAACAAACTATGAACATGCTCTAATTTACTATTCAAAAACTGCATTATGGTAATAATTTTACTGCAGCTCGCAAACTAGTTAAATATCTGAAGCGCCCTCCTCCCAAAACTGGTCTTTTGCTTTAAAACGACCGATTTTGTAAAGAATTTTGAAAAGAAGGACAAAGTGACCAACACAAAATGCTATAAAAATGTAAATACTCACTCCCTTCTTTTTCGCAAACATAACGATAGCTGCTACTATGGTAATCGTCGAGCCAGAAACGCGCACCCTTTCCGATTCGAAAACCAATCCCTTGGTTGTTCATTGCTGTCACATACGGGCCTGCGAATTTATGATAGATCAGCGGTGAAGAGTCCTCCCAAGTGATTTCTCTGATCCCGATCCAATAGCTTTCATTCTTGTGGGGCAGATTCGTCTCCAAGAAGTTCTGCTCCTCCTGTGAGGCAATGTAGACCAAGTGCCGGCCGTCGACAGTCTGACAAGCTGACATTGCCGAGGCAAAGGTAGCCTTACTGTCAGGAAAATGGTAGCATGACGCTCCAAGCATTACATCCTCTGCACAATCTGGAAGAGTAAACGGGTTGGGGAAAAGAGTGAATTATGACGAATTTTGCAGATAGTCGCGCAGCTCAAATAGCATCTGTGGAATGCGAGCATTTTATGAAGACATATAGTTTTGGGGAATTTTATATCTATGGAGAACTGAGAGGGTAATGAGATACATGTGGAACGATTGTACCTCCTTACCTCAAAAGAGTAGTGTCTGAAATAATTTAACAAACCCACAAACAATCCATTCGCTTCAAAACTACATGTAGGCCTATTTTATGAACGTCATCGAATGTGTATGCGCTGAACATGCGCTTGTGTGAGATATCCTACATATAACCATAGTGAATACAAGTTAATAAGTGCCTTTACGGTTGTTTATACAAAGAGCATGATGGGTAGGTTTTCTAGTACGGAAGTGATTTCGCGAAGTGCAAATCACGCATTTTTTCCAGTGTACTATAAGGATATCCCGGCATGCTCTCTGATATGAACAACCATATAGCCATGTATTGTACATTTAGTAGCGTCAGATTTCTGGCCATAGGCATATCTATCATTTAGAGGTTTACAGGTTTTGGGGGGGGG
>BQKZ01005517.1:4418-35570 GCA_036244855.1 Temnopleurus reevesii | reverse complement strand
GAGTCTTGCAGAAAGTTTAGGACCAAATCCTTGACTCTTGGAGGGTGTTTCATGAAATTAGTCGCAGCAGATATCATTCAGAGCTAATTAAATCTCTGGTTGTTGCCATGGTAACTGTTTGAGAATGACTGCTTATTGCTGCGACAAAACGTCATGAAACACCCTCTCCGATTTTGCGGTTCTGAGATTAAATTTTTATATTATCCAAAAGTATGTAATAGCAAAATTGCGAGAAAAAAGGCTCACGTAAACATTTATTCAGAGCAAAAGGGGTGTGAACAAAATTCAATTGAAAGAAGAGGACCACAAAATAAAAGATAAAAAATTAATAGGAGCAAAATGCAGAAAATAAAAGTTTGACAAATCATTAAAAGTTTTCATACATGTTGCCAACTTGATGATGCTATTGATCATCATCATTTATTTTTGTATATAGTTATTATGCAAAATTCATCATCTCTACAGAAAGATATGTAGTTTGTATACTTAAGTAAATTGCAAGTGGGCCTATATTGACAATTCTACATGCTAGTCAGCATAGTATTGAGTAACTCATACTTTTGGGAAAACGCTGTATTTGAAAATATTTAAAATGAACCTAATAATGATGTTATTAGTAGCCAAATATTTCTTTCATTACTTTCTTGTTGGTTGTCCTATTTTCTTACTATTTTTCTGTTCGGTTCATCTGATTCTTTTGCCGTGTTAAACAAAATAATGTTATTTTGTTGTAGACTCATCTTTAAACACTTTTATCATTATTCATTAAATTAAAGTGATTGCTTCTGTTGGTCAGGTTATCATTTTTGTTCTGTTTTATTTATACAGCGCATGACATTCACATCTTTATATTTTCATATGTTAATACCGGAATGGTTTGATTAAATGAAATGAAAAAATGAAATGTCGATAAATTAAAACACACATAACAATATCCAAACAATTAAAAAAAACATACCACAGTGGGTGAAAATATACCTTTATTCTGAATGGAAACATTGCAAAATGGCTATTGCTTCAAGTGGCTTAGTTTTTTTTAACAGTGTCATAATTGCTTAAGTTATTTCATGAAAAGGAAATATGATAAATAAATTGCAAAGTTTTATGCACCAGAAGATCCTTTGATCCAGTTTTGCTCAAACCATGCGGAAAGTTTCAATATTGTTTAATTGCGCTATCAAGAGGAAATCATCTCATTATGTTTATGAACTTTATTTCATCATTAAAACTGCACCTTGTGTCATAAAGTTGTGAAAAAAACTGAGGTATTTCGACACAAAAGGTAAATTTCCTTTATAGGCCATATCATTATTCTGTACAATAGCAAACCATGGGTCTTTGAAGCTTCCTGGTAGTGAAAGTGATAGCAAAGTATTTTGATGAAAAAACTGTTGAAAAAAATTGGTTTTGGTCGGCAACAAATTCTCAAACCAAATACATGTACTGCTAGAAAAAATGTCCCTTCAGTCCTCTTTAGCAACATAATGATGAGGCCCAACTGGATTATGGAATGCTCGGACATAAATCTCCTTAACCCATGTTTTATACTTTTATGCCATACACCAATTTATGAAATTACGACACTCTGAAAATGGAATACGACATATGAAAAAGCAATAATTTTGTTATTTTGCAATGCGAAGGAAACTATATATGTGTGTGTATTTTTACCCCTGAATGAAAAAAATGATAATTGATACCCAAATACTTGGTCAGAATCTTCAAAAGACTCGTCAAACAAGAAATAGCAAATTTGAGAGCTTTATTTAATGAGCCCTGAGATTGCTTGTATAAATTAGCATAATTGTGTTTATACATCCCTTTAGTTTACGTTACCAGTGGTGCATATACCAATTTTTGTCTCGGATATGCATTCCCGTGGTTGGGACGAGGGTGGAGTGGAGGCATATTGGTCGACCTAGTCCTCTAGGCATTGGTGGGGGTCGAGTTTGAAAATACTCTGGTAGAACTAGGGTTCAACAGAAAGGTGTAATGTGCGATGAGTTCAAGAAATCTCATTGCAATTGTCACATTTATATTGCGGCATCAAGAATCATATGTAAGAACTAATAGCGGCCATTTCAAATCAAATGTGGGTGACGAATCACAATGTAATGGTGCTTTATTCACACCTTGCACCTACTATAGGGGTTCCTTATTACATATGAACAATATCGTGGGGAAATTACCCTCCCACTACCTCCTCTTAGCACATTTCTCCAAATTTTAATTTTATGAGCAATAAGAAAAAAAGGTAAATTAGAAAATAGAAGGGTGATAAAAAATAAAATGTATGATTACTGAAGCGTAAAATCGTGAAATTGCAAAGCAAAACGTGACCATCAAATTTATATCGACACAGATATTGTGGGAAAACTATTTTGCAAGGAAATAACTCTTAATACTGTTTAAAAAATCGAAATTCTATCTTGAATATTTATGTGCTCACTCATCCGTGACTTCAGTAACGTGTGCTCACTTAACTAGGACATATTAGGCCTATGTACATTTCTAATGTTGTGTTTTCTTTATATTTTCCCCTATTATGCACCTATAATAGGGCAAAAATAAAGAAAACACAAAAATACGGGAAAAGGGCAAGACAAATAATAAAAATCCTATTCATGCTTACTGAAGCGTAAAATCGTGAAATTGTACTGTGATAGACATTAATCAAATTATGTCTACAGTCTGATTTTGTAAGAACGGTGATTTTGTATATAGTCACGTAAATAAATCTTCAAAATTTTAACTGAAAAATCTCATATCTTGAATAATTATGTGCTCACTCATGCGTAACTTTAAAATTCTACCCAATGTTAAAACAGTAGTTAGTCAATGAGTCAATTATTATCCTTTCATAATAAAAACATGTTTATGAAGTGGAAAGTAGCTCATTTGGTGTCATTGAATGACCAAATATGTCGATTTCCAGGCGCCATTTTGAATTGCCAATTTGAGGGGTTTGCCGGCAAATTCAGCCTTGGCAAACAACATTACTGGATTCAGCACCCTCAAATTAGGTTAAAACAGTTCTTAACTCTGCATTAACACAATATGCCTCTTGCTTTCTACTTTTCTGAAAATGGGACTAGTCTACATGTATTAGGTTCCAAAACGAGAACTCACACCTCTCCCACCTTAACATATTGACAGTATCTTGAGATATCATTTGAAATATTGTTGGTGGCGAAGAATTATCTTCAATTTCTAATAAAAATCTTTTGGTTTGACCCTGTGTATCAGCTCGGCAGAGTGGCTCATCTTATACAAAACAGCAAGTTTTCTCTGCAATTTGAACAAAATTATTTTTTTAAATGGCACTCACAAAAATTCTGATGAATACTAAGAATAAAAACAATCACAATGACAATAAGGATAACTACAGGATCGTTCTGTTGGCAGTTTTGACAGTAAATATGCTGTCATAATAAGCGACTAAAATTTTAAATGAAAAATGAAGCATAATTCTTTATCATGTGTTCATCTAAATAATGTGGCACTCTTGATTGGTTCAAAGATTTCTTAGATATAGTTTCTTGAAATTATGAAATCATGAAATTACAAAAATAAAATTGGAGATTTATCCAAGATTAAATCGCAGATTTACGGATCAAACTAATACAAATGTACTTGAACATTTCAAATGAATAAAGGTTTAATAGTGTATCAGATTTTCCCCAAAATTTAAATTTGTTCGTTTTAATTTTCATTAACTGACAGCATACGAATGTATGGTTTTACTCCCTATCAAATACATAAAATCACATTACTTTATAATGCCTAGCCCTCTATAAATGTAACATACCTGCAAATTTTCTTCTGTTTTCATCAGTGATATTTGGAAACCTCTCGTAGTATTTATGGGGTGCCTGTAGTCTCTCTCCATTATAGTTAGCACTGTGTACAGCTTGATGGGCTAGGTAGATATACAGAGGCTAGCAAAATAAGAAATAAAACAATAAAGAGTGATCAAATGCAACAAAATTCACAATTTCCATTCTACGTCTGTAGCTCTTAATACCATCTTATAAGTTCAAAAGAGTTAGGTAGCCTACACAAATGGTTAATCTAGGGGGAAAATAATTTTCACACTTAATCCTGATTACAAAAATATTTATCCGCAAATAAAGAAAGTTTCTCCAAATCAATTTTCCCTAGCATCTTCCAAACATAATAAAATATGTGAGAGCAACAAATTGTAGACTTTTATATCTTAAACCACAGTTAAAAACTGGCAAGGGCATATGCAGGATTTCTTTCACGAGTTGTCATGTCCCATTTGACAAGAGAGAGGAGAAATTACTTGACTGTCCAATACAATTTCACATATTATTTTTCTTCTGGTCTTTGAAGAGGGGTGGGGGGGGGGGAGTCAGTTGGACCTATCAAACCTACAGCATACACCCTTTAGAAAGTTCATTGGATTACAGTTTATGCCTTTTTATATATGAAACATATCTTTCCCTCGTTTGGGTTATGGTTTCGAATAATCTCTTGGGTTCTTGCTGTGCAAATCTAAGTTAAATACTGATCAAACTCTAGCTTATAGACAGACCGATCCACATGAAAAATTTACCTCAGCTGGGTTATGGTTTCAAATAATCTCTTGGGTTCTTGCTGTGTAAATCTCTGTAGAGTATTGATCAAACATTGGCTTGTAGATGGACCCATTCACATGAATAACTTACCTCGCTTGTATTATGGTTGCGAATAACCTCCTGGCTTGGAAATGGACCGATTCACATGAAACATTTACCTCATTTGGGTTATGGTTGCAGACAATCTCCTGGATTCTCTTTGTATGTTTCAAGGGAGTATTGACCAAATATTAGCTTATAGACGCACCATTTCACATGAAAAACTTACCTCTGCTGGGTTATGGTTGCGGATAATTTCTTGGGTTCTTGCTGTGTAAATCTCTGTAGAGTATTGGCCAAACACTGGCTTGTAGATGGACCCGTTCACATGAAAAACTTACCTCAGCAGTATTATGGTTGCCAATAATTGCCTGGATTATCTGATTGGGTGACTGGCTTGTAAATGGACCACTTCACATGAAACATTTACCTCATTTGGGTTAGGGTTGTAGATAATCTTTAGGTTTCTCTTTGTATATTTCAGGGAAATACTGATATTGGCTTATAGATGGACCAATTCACATGAAAAGTTACCTCGGATGGGTTATGGTTGCGAATAATCTCTTGGGTTCTCTCTGTGTAAATCTCTGTTGAATACTGACCAAATACTGGCTGGTAGATGGACCCGTTCACATGAAAAACTTTAACCTCAACTATATTATGGTTGCAAATAATCTCCTGGATTCTTCAAGTTTACATCTCAGTTGAATACTTATCAAAAACTGGCTGACATACCCATTTCACATGAAAAACTTACCTCAGCTGGGTTATGGTTGCGAATGATCTCTTGGGTTCTCTCTGTGTAAATCTCTGTAGAGTACTGACCAAACACTGGCTTGTAGATGGACCCGTTAACATGGAAGTCAAATCCAGTGTATGTGTGCTGTGAACAAAAAATTAAGAAATGATTCAGTATTATATAGAATTTCATTGAGATGGTACAGAATTCAGGCCAGAAAGTCTACTTTTTTATTCTTACTCCATTCTTTTGTTAAAAAACTTGCTAATTTCAAGTACAGGCCAACCGCTCTTTTCTTAACTTGTTTGGATCAGGTATAATATGAGACCTACCAAATCTCCTATATGTACCTTGGCCAGGAGCAGGCCTCTAAACAATTTATTTTCATCGCTTTGGCAAGTGATAACACATGATTTGCAAGAGTAATCACGTTTAAATTTTCATTTTGAAATCTAACAAATAAGCAAAGATAAAAAAATCACAGGGAGGTTATATTCTTATTAATCGAGGCAAGATACACCCAAAAAATTGTTTGGATGCCCAAGAAGGACTTTTTTTGAAAAATTGCATCAGTTGGTTGACTAGAAAAGAGTTTGTTGCATTATTTTTTTTCGATTTTCGGAACAAGTTTCATTTTCAGAAGGTCGGTCGTTTGAAGGCATTCAAATAATTTTTTCTTGGCATTTAAGGAGATGTCTGACTGTGAAATAAAGCAAAGTAATGCTTACATCGAGACAGTTCAGTATACAACTCCAAAGATGATAATTGGCATAATTCAAGACAAACCAAGGAGGTTTTTTTTTTTTACAATGAAAGACAAAACTGTAGGTGTTACAAAAATGCAATAAGGGCTATAAAATTGATGAAAAATTTATTGACATAATTGTTTAATGAATACATTGATAAATTATACTCATAACAGTATATTGAAGTTAATCATGAAGAATATATCAAATATGTGACAAAGTTTTCACAGTGCATGCAAATACTAAAGCAGAAATAAAATGAACAGAAGATTGCCAGGCACTTTTGTAGCAAACATGAAAGCAAAATATGGTGATGCCGTCAAGTGAAAAGGGATTAGAATGGATAAAGTATTGTAATAATGGCTGCATGCCCATGCATTAAATTTTAAAGTAGTTGGCATAATTATAGTTTGTCTTTTCTTCCAGTATTCACCCACAATAAAAAAATTGATTATTATGGCATTTTAGGTGTAGATTAAGACCAGGGGCCTGTAACATAAAAGAGATGCAATTAATCTTGCAATTAATTGCATCTCTTTGGTGCACATTTTGCCATAGACTTTGCGATAAATGATTTTTGTAAGTTTAATTCCATCTTCTATGTTACAGGCCAATGAATAAGTTATTATTTAACATAAATCCATTATTTTCATTGTTATATTTGTAATTTATATGATTATTATAATCACCATATCAATCAATTTCAAAACGTTTGTTATCTCTCACTATATTTTGTTCTGTGGAAGACACAGAATGGAGTATGAGTGACTACAATGAAGCAAAATGTTAATCATGATCCACCACACGACCCTTACCTCTGTCGATTCGTGTGTAAAGTAGTCTTGCATTCCGCCGTAGTACCCGTAATAGGACTCAAATCCTCTATGATAGGGGGTTAAGCTTTCCATGAAAAAACCCAGATGCCACTTTAACACAAAATTTTAGTAGAGTGTGGGGCAGGTTTTTGCAAGGGAGGGGGGGTGGAGGAGATGAAGGAAGGGCAAAAAAGGGAGGAGAAGAGAAGAAGGGAGGGAGAGAGGGCAGAGGAGGGGGGGACAAGGGAGGAGAAGGGGTGGAGAAAGGGTGGAGGAGAGGAGAAGGGATGGAGGTGGGGCGGACAAGGAAGAAGGGGGAAAAATCAGAAGAAGGAGGTGGAGCAGACGAGGGGGAGAAGGGGTGAATAAAGGGTGGAGGTGGGGCAGACAAGGGAGAAGATGGAGATCAAGGAGAAGGAATGGAGATAGGGCGTATGAGGGGCGGACAAGGATGGAGGAGGGGTGGTAGAAGAGCAAACGAGGAAGGAGAATAGGTGGAGGAAGAATGGAAGAGGGGTATAAAGGGGAGGATGAGGAGAGAACAGAGCATAGGGAAGAATGAGGTGTAGAGGAAGGAAGGATGAGAGATGTAGGACAGACAAAGGAGGGGTAGAGAAGGGACAATCGAGAGGCAAATATAGAGAGGAAAAGATTATGAGGGCAGAGGAGTGTTAAACTTGGAGACAGTCGATGATGAACAGAGGAGGGGCAGAGTAGAGGCATAGAAGGGGTAAACGAGAGGCAGAAGAGTTGTAAGACCATGGAGGAGTAGAGAAGGGGTTGAGGAGTAGTAGATGAGGTGTATGTGTGGGATGGAGACAGGGGAAAGGAGAGATGGAGGTTAGGGCAGTTGAGATATGGAGGAGGGATGAATGAGGAATAGAGGAAGAATAGAGGAGGGACAAAGGTACAAATAAGGGCAGAGGAGGGGAGAAGGAAGGAGAAAAGGAGGGGAGAAGGAAGGGATGTGAAGGGGTAGTCAGCAGGCAGCAGAAGGCGCAGTCAAGGGGCAAACGCATCGCAGAGGAGCAGGCAATCGGTATATGATCAGATGGATTAGTTAATGTTGGGCAAAGTGCAATCATGAAGAGATGCAGTGCAAGTAGATGAGCATTCACAGGTTTGGTGGAGAAAAGAGGAAAGAGAAGAGAAATAAAATAATAAAAATTAGTAATGATTCACTAAACTTTTTCAAAATGCATGTAAACTCAAGTCTATGCATGGAGATGGTTTGCTTCAGGGCTAGAGCATGCATCAGATGTATTATTGCGCTCCGGTCAGAGGTGCATGATTCTTTTTGGTTCCAGCTCTAAATTATCTATTGCGATAGGATAAAGCTGCAGAAATGTGCGGGGGTATTTAGAAATTTGGGTGCGCTGCAAAGAAAAGAAATATGCACTTAAAAATTTAGATACGATTTGATCACAACTGGGCCATTGAAATCAGGGCTGAGCTAGCAACTTTGTCAAATTACAGATAGTAAGCCAATTAGATTAAAATTGCAACTAACAGCAACTTCAAATATTAAAGGAGAATATAATTTTGAACCATTAGCGTTCCATTTATGAGATCGCTAATCAAACAGAGCTCTAAGCTATATACACCGTTGCCCAGCATTTTGACAAATAAGTCATCTTTACATAACATACTCCATGCAAAGCTTGAGTGTACATGCATGCAAAAATATGGAGAAGTCCAAAATATTGAATGTCCCACACATTACCATGTACAAATTATGATGATCAATCTTTTATCAAACTGAATATGGGCAATTCCACAACCTTTTCATGTCCATATTAACACTAACAGCACGTGCATATCTTGAGGAAATTCCTTGACATTACATGTCACAGATACTAAATGTTTCATACCTGTTGAATTTCAATGAATTTCTAGCTGTCAAGATATTGAGTTTTGCAGAAGCGTAATGGAATGGAATTGCCCAAATCAGCAGCTCTCAAAAAGTCATTTGAAATCAAAACCTTGTATCATATTTAATCCTTTAGATTGCCATCTTTACTACAGAGCTTTATATAGAGACAGGCAATTATAATGTTAGAGTAACTTCAAATGTAATGCATGTGACATACACATAAACTTGGACTTCCCACATAAATCATTCAAAAATGAACAAAAATCTGCAACATCCCAAATTAAAAACTACCTCTCTTTTCACTTGTGCTTCATGAGTAAAATAATCCTGTTGTCCAAGATAATAGCCAAACGATGATTCAAATCCTCGCTCGATCGGCGTGTACTCTTTCGTGAAAAATCCTAGATGCCACTAAATTACAACCCAAAACATGTAACCAAAATATTTCATAACAATAAAGGTGGTTGTAACAATCTTTAAAAAAGAGGGGTGTTCAAATAGTGAAGTACTGTATCATGGGCAACAAATGGTACATGTAGCTAAGGAAGAGATTGTTATTTAAGTTCTTTTAACAATGATGGGAATTTCAAACTGTAAACAGTGCAAGTCAGAATATTTTTCTCCCAGTTATCACTACAAATGCTCAAAATAGATTTTAGCCAATGCATCTAATGTGACCCCATTGATAGCAAAACATTCCTAATTGCACTGTACATTAGAGGAATGATTGTATGGGTGAATAATCTATCACACACAGACTCACTTTGGGAAATAAGCCACATTACAGAGGGTTTTTTTTAACAAGCTTCAAATAATACCAAATCAGAAACATAGTATGAAAATTATGTAAATTCTCTAAAAAGAGCTTCATGTAACCTTTCTGTGTTTGTACACTGTATACTGAAAGCCAAGGACAGGAGAAGCTGGCATACTGTCATCAATAGCATTCATGTACATGTATGCTCCAGGAGGAGTGAAGTATTAAGATAGATACTGAAAACTATTGACGAATCATAAATTACTTCACGGTAGTATTAAGCTGCTGGTAGTGCATGTATTACATGTGACTTAACCTATTCAGGACAGGAATTATTTTACAACAAATTCATTTTCTATTGCTTTCCTAAATTCTTCTTCCTCTTCTTTTCATTGTACAGTCCACTTCAAAGTGTATTACGTACAGGTTGGTAATTGTCTCCTAGCGGAGTTGGATGGTCTGCACTTCTTGTCTGAAAAGATTTTCAGAAGTGCAGCTCACAGCATCCTCTGGTAACGAATTCCACAAACGAATAGGCAACACTAAAACTTTTAAATCTGTTTTGAGTACATTTTGATTAAATATGATGTTAACAAGTTGAATCTTCGTTACCAAAAACCGTTATAAAATTTAAAGGTTCCAATCTGTGTGTGGATTTTAAATGTGTAATGTGTGGCCAATATAAGGATTCATGACAATTTTTGTGATCACTTTCATTTGAAAAATAGTAATGGTCATGTTTTGTGTCAATTTTTTCTCTCTCTTTCTTGTCATACATCTCATATATTTTGTACTCAATCAAACTTTATTGAACCAAAAATAAATATTATCAATGAGTGAAATAAAGAATCACCAGTTTTAAGTCACTTATAACCTACCTTGCCGACCATGTGTGTGCGGTATCCCAACGAACGGAGGTACTGGGGGATGATTGTCTCGTTGGTTCCCAGGCCGTAAGGCTGGTCTGCTATGATCACGCTGTACTGCAACCCTTAAATTGGCAACAAGAGAAAAGATGGATATTTACTTTAAAACCAATAGAACTTGAAAATTAAGAATAGTGTGCTAGCCCCTTAAAGGTAAGCATCAGAACCTATTACATAGAGTAGCAATTAGCCATTTTGTTATTTGTTCCAAAGGATCCTGTAAATTATTTACCTGGATATGGGGTTGAGTGTATATTGCATCGCTACAAATAGCTTACTGGTACCGTACAATGCTATAATGCTTAGAGTAATGGGGATCAAAGTGGGATCAAAGGGTCTTATAAAATGTTCTGAGCTTTCTAGAAATAGCAAAAAACCAACAAATTTTGTATTGCAATGCACATGCAAGAATCCCTTACATGCACAGGGAATATTTCTATTTTCTACATTTGATTAGCAGTTAAACAATTTCAACTTTTTCCTGTACAATTCTATATGAAAAAGTTTCTATATAAAACATCTTATAAGTAGCAATCATGTAAAATTCTGTATAAATGGACAGTGGAATTGGGAGCACAGTGCAATATGATAACTCTTAACCAAGTCCTTAAATTGGCAACACTCATAAAGTCAGTGACATTGGGGTAATTACTGAGTGCTGTAGAGTCATGTATAGATGTACGTATAGCTTTATGAAACACATCCCTGTTCTCCATTTCTTAGTGGAATAAAGAGGATGTAAATTTATTTTTGCCTGCTAAAACAATAGCGATGATTTAAATTGCGAGTTGTTTACTTTGTCCATTTCTTTTGCTTTTCATATTCATAGTGTGTATCTGTACAAACCTGTATGTATAGGGTGCTTGCCAGTCATGATAGCACTTCTCGTTGGTGTGCAGATCGGCGAAACATAGTAGTTGGTAAGAATCACGCCCTCTTGTGCCAGAGCATCAATGTGTGGGGTTGGGATCTGTGTCGACCCATGGAAACTGACATCATTCCAGCCCTGCAAAGCAATTACATTTTACGAGGTGAAACAATCATTACAATTCTTAGTAAATTAATTTCTCCTAATTTCAACATTTCAAGTAAATTCTAATAATGCGGTGTATTCATTGCACTTTAGAATGAAAATTTACATCATTCATGTCTATCCCCTTTTTTTTTTGTAAATTACTCCTAAGAAAATTTTAATGCCGTGTATTCGTTGCATTTATAATGAAAATTTAAATCATTCATGTCTGGCCAAAAATTAGATGTTCTGTTCAGTTTTCATGAGCTGACCTTTGAAAAAAATTGCCACAGTCTCTGTCCATACTTGTACATACAGTGTGGCCAAAAAAATATTTGGGCACCTAAAATCTAGTTATTTAAATGAATAAGAACTGAAGTCGTTGGAGCAAAAATTGCTGCAAACTTGATGGATAGTTTGTTTGATTTTTTACAAGGTTTCTAAATATTTTTTGGCTACTCTGTAGGATATGACTGAGGTTAGGAGGTGTGAATCCAGTTACCGGACATTTTATAATTTCACAATCAATAACTTTGTCGACATGTTTCAGCTATTGAAAATCATGACAATGAACTGAAATATTTGAAGATCTCAGCATCATTTCGAACATTCCATATTTGCTATAATCGCTGCACTTCAACATGCGCGCATTTTTATGTAGGTGCGCGATTTCAATATGCGTCCTGAATTACCATGCTGTCTGGTATTGGATTTCCACTATACATGTAGGATATGATTGTGCTTATGAGGCGTCCCAAGTACTTTTACTCACCAGGTCATCTGCTACAACGAAGATAATATTGGGTGGTTGAGCTGCTTGAACACGTCGAAGAGTAATGCCCAGAAGAACCACTAAGAGGCTGATGTAGGACATTTTAGAAACCGTGTTCCTGGCTCGATTACAAAAGAATCACCTCCTTGAATTGGCAATCTCTGTTTCAAAGGAAAGAATAGATAATGTTAAACCAAAAAAAAAAATGTATATTCTAGCATTAATACACCTGTAAGTATGACATTTTAGAAACCCTTTTTTCTGGCTCTATGACATCAGAATCACCTTCTTGAATAGAAGTATTTGCAATCTTTGTTTCAAAGGAAAGAAAAGTTACTGTTCAACCAAACAGAAGAAACATTTATTTCATTTTTAAAATTAATAAGTAGGACAGTTTAGAAACCATTTTTCTGGCTCTTCAACTACAGAATTACCTCCTTGAATGGATGTATTTGCAATCTCTATTTCAACGGAAAGAATAAATAATGTTCAACCAAACAGAAGAAATGTATATTTTGGAATTAATAATTAGCACATTTTAGAAACCATTTTTCTGGATCTATGACAAGAGAATCACCTCCTTGAATTGGCAATCTCTGTCTCAAAGGTAAGAATAAATAATGTTCAACCAAACATATACTTTCAACATTAACAAGTAGGACATTTAAAAAAAAAACATTTTTCTGGCTCTATGTCGGAATCAACTCACTTGAATGAATATATTTGCAATTTCTGTTTCAAAGGAAAGAATAAACAATGTTCAACCAAACAGAAGAAGCATTTATTTCATTTTTAGCATTAATAAGTAGGACAGTTGAGAAACAATTCTTCTGCCAGTGAATAACCACCTCCTTGAATTGGCAATATCTGTTTTAAGGGTAAGAATAAATAATGTTCAACCAAACAGAAGAAATAACATTAATAAGTAAGACATTTTAGAAACAATTTTTCTGGCTCTATGCCAACAGAATCACCTCCTTGAATTGGCAATTTCTTTTTTAAATTAATGGAAAGAATAGATAATGTTCAACAAAACACAAGAAATATAGTAGGACATTTCAGAAGCCATATTTTTCTGGTTCTACCATAACATAATCAGCTCCTCGAATGGAAATTTGCAATCTCTGTTTCAAAGGAAAGAATAAATACTGCTCAACCAAACAGAATAAGTATTAATTAGATCTAGAAGAGTAATATTGGATCATCTTTGCTTTTTTACTCTTCATAAAAGATTTTACACCAATTTTAGCTTTTCGAGATCTAACAAGTCATGTTCTATCCAAACCATATTCCAGGGAATAACTTTCCTGGTATCCCATTCCAGTCTGTTATGCATTTTTTGCTTAGCAACTTTTTAACGTAAAACTGTACAGTAAAATATTGAAAATGTTTTTGGGGCAATGAAGATTACATTTGGTAACACGATATTACATTGAAATGATTCAAACAGAGATATGTAGCATTGCTAATTCAGCAAAAAGATAGTGATTGAATTTGTTGCAAAATAATTCCTGACCTGAACAGGTTAAAGACACTGCCTAACTTTAAGAAAACAAAACGAAATCAAATAGGTGTGCCACACGCGTACCACTGTTGACATTGGCCATTGCTTGTAATTGTATTTTGATCAGGAATGATGCCAATTTTGATCAAGAGTGCCAACCTAGAAGAATTCCTTTTGTGAGAGCCTTCCCTAAAGGATAATATAATTAACAAATAAATAGGTTCTTCTTCTTCTTCTTCTTCTTCTTTTGTTGAATTCCTCCAGTTCTGGAGAACTGCGTGATCTGCAGTGTCAGAGATACGCAGGCAGTAATGGGTATTACAAGTAGATTTAAGGTGTGTATACGAACACATTGAAGAGGGTTTCACAGGGATACAGCAAGGATACAGTGCAAAATTACTTTAGGTTTTTAGCAGAGACAGAGGTTACAAGTTGGGAACGTTTGACATGCATTTCTGACAGGAAATGGAGAGAGTGTATGTGAAGCTCAGATGTCTTTAAAAAACAGGATTTGTTCGCAATAGATATTTTTAAGTCTGACTTAAGTTAAGATCAGAAATAAATGTTTTGAAAACTTGTTATCAATCTCTTTGATTGATTGTTTGGTCACAGATGAATATTTACGGTCTCAGGTACGTTGGAAACAATTAGTCCCCATTTCCTGATATGGAATCAATAGACATCAATAGACGACCTTGTGACAAGGCTTGTCCTCCGAGGTCCTTGCACCTCGGAGGCCCAGACAGACCGGCAGGCGCTGGGGCGCTTCCGCAAAGCGGGCGTAAATGTGTCGTTCGTAAAATTGAAAACACCTCTTTAAAACTCACATTGCGTTTGGTTAAATGCACTGCAAAAACTGTTTTAGTCCACGAATCGCTGTTGCTTTGCTCTAGGATATTTTCAAATCAATATGGATGAAAGTAATTCAAAAGAGCCATGGTAATTTACAGCAATTTTACTTAGATTTTCCGACGTAGTACTGTACCTCCTCCTGTCGTCTCTCTCAGCTCAGTGATCACATGACATATCTCGAATACAAATCACGTGACTTTAGAAGGGGCGGTCACATGATTCGTTACAGGCCAAGGTAAGATTTCCATAAAAAAACTTTTTGTTTTCGTTTTTCGTCTAACCTAAGTTATCTTGCCTGTGCCTGTGACAGGGTATGCTCAGCAATCATTGTGGCTTGCTCTTATTGTGGAGTCCTGTCTACCCGCGATAAGAATATCTGCCTATCTAACTGTCTAAAAGTAAAACTTTATTGAAAAGGGTGAGGATCAACCCGGTCCCACTCCCAGCTTAGTATAGGATAGTACCGGTATAGAAACTGAGATCAGTATTGAAACGTGGTTTTTTTAAACATTACCGGTAAGTTAAACTAAAAGTTTGAACAAAATTAGTCTTATTCAAAAGTAATGTGATTGAAAAGGATTCTTTGTTGATTGCATTTCTTCTATTTCTTTTCAGCTCAACCAGTCAAACCAACATGAGAATTGAGAACTGAAGTCAAGACGAAGTGAAGAAGTTGACTAATCAGGATGTTTGACTTCATCCGCATCATGTTTTTTCTTGTTCTGGCATTTGTGCTTCAGTCTATCTCTGCAGCCGCACCTCAGCCTCCGAACATCATCTTTGTTCTTGCGGATGACCTGGTGAGTATGAATGATGATGAGATGATGATTATGATGATGATGGTGATGATGGTGATGATGGTGATGATGGTGATGATGATGATGATGATTATCATAATCATGATGATGATGTTGCTGCTGATGGTGATATTGATTTGATGATGATGGTGATGATGATGATGATGGTGCATTGTGCATGGTGAGGTGATGATGATGATGATGATGATGATGATGATGATGATGATGATGATGATGATGATGATGATGATTATAATGATGATGATGATGATGATGATGATGTTGCTGCTGATCGTGATAGTGATGATGGTAATGGTGATGATGATGATGATGATGATGATGATGATGGTGGTGGTGATCTGAGGTGATGATGATGATGATGATGATGATGATGATGATGATGTTTATGATGATGATGATGATGACATTGACAATGGTGATGGTGGTAGTGGTGATGATGATGATGATGATGATGATGATGATGTTGATGATGATAATGATGATGATTATGATAATAATGATGGTATAGTTCTATGCCATCTAACTTTCGATCCTAATCAATAAATATTAGCATTTTCAATTTGGAATTTTATCTTGTTACATTTTGCTACGTACCTTTTACCCACGTAGCAAAATGTAAAAGATAAAATTTCAGATCAAAAATATTTATATTTATTGATTAGGATCGAGAGTTAGATGGCATCGAACTAATGATGGTGGTGATGAAAATTGAGAATTGAGAATTGAAGACTGGGTCTAGAAAATCAAATGAAAAATCAGACAAGATAGAAGAAAGTTATGAATATTTCAATGATAGTAATTGAACAATGGCTTTCATAGAATACTGTACGTCATTCATCTATATATGCACTTCCTGTCAGTAAACTTATTATGCCTATAACTTATTGTTTTTAAGAATTTGTTTTACTCCATGAATGCTTGTTCTTTTTAAATCTTCAAAATTTTGGATCAATAAATGTACCTGTACCCTTGTACATATATGTATTAACTAAAAACTTTTCCTTTTGCGTGAAACATTTAGAAAACAGGCATTTTAAAACAGTAAGACATACCCTGCTTGCAGAGAAGTGCATGACATATGTCATATCATTGCCAATTGGCATGACAAACAACTGAACTGAGTTATAATGTTGAAATATTCATAACTTTCTTATTTATTGTCCGATTTGCTTCAATTTTTTTTTTTTTTGTTCGTCTGATTTTTTCTGCTTTTAAGCAATTTAAGATTTCTTGGGCATACCCAGTCTTTAAGCATTTTTGAAAGTATACTCATGGCTGGCTTAACTCCAAAAATCTTTACAGGAACTGAATTTCTACAAATTTACGTATCACTTTGTACAGGGATGGAATGATGTCAGTTTCCATGGATCGACACAGATTCCGACCCCGAACATTGATGCCCTGGCACAAGAGGGCGTGATTCTTACCAACTACTATGTGTCGCCGATCTGCACACCAACGAGAAGTGCTATCTTGACTGGCAAGCACCCTATCCATACAGGTTTGTACAGATACACACTATGAACATGAAAGGGAAAAGAAATGGAAAAAGTGCTATAAAACAACTCTCAATTTACAATCAGTTGCAGAAGAAAATGAAGTATCATCCTCTTTTTTCTGTAAATGTAGAGCAGGGCTTGTAATGTAAAGGTTTGCTATTAATCACTTTTGAAAATTCAATTTCAATAATTTGGCAAAATAAAAATCAAACACTTAGAAAAGAATTACAATTTTAAAGAGGCATGCCAGGATGGCTTAAAAAGGTAAGCAACCCCTTAAAGCTATTCAAACTCAGTCAATTACCAATCAAGATCTCTGTTGGATGTGCATTTTGTTAGATAGACTGCCCAGTCTATTTGTTTTTTGGCCTTCTTGCACGTTTAGACCAAACTAATCTTTATGACTCAAATAAGTCTAGGTCAGATCATCTTTATCAGCAAGTACTGTACAAGGTAAACCAATGCTTATCAAGCCTAAATTGTAAACAGAGTGTGCCAAACTGTTGTTATTGGTTTTCAACGTTTGTGGTCTAGAATAGCATACAAACATATACATGTATATCTGGGCGGTGTTTCACCAAATCGTTCTTAAAGTTACGCACAACTTTACGTTCGACTGGTATCAATTCTTGCCCTGAATGCACGCACTATTATGAAATATCACTCACAAGAAAGGGTACCAGTCTAACATAAAGTTGTGCGTATAGTCTTTCTTATCTTGGTGAAACACCTCCTTGCTCTTTTTATTGATTGTTAAATGTACCTCAAAGTAGAAAGGTATAGGTAATAATCTGTAAACTTGACTGTATAAAAAGCTAAAGCTTTCATGGTGCCTTTATTTTCCCTGATTATGCGGTCATGGCCTTTAAGAAAGTTCCCACCTAGTTGTATGAATGAATGGAGCAACAAAATTGAGCCATGATGCATGCAAATTATATTTTTACTTGCATGATTGGGCAAGTAATGGTTTTATAGTTGCAGTCTTCTGTAAGCAACCTTTTTGCAGACTGGTGTGTTGTTCAGAAGTTGCAATTAATCGCAAATCTGTTGTAAATTGTAACTACATATTCATTCATGCATGATATGCACTTATTTTTAACAAGAGGTGCATGAAACAATGATTTTGATTGGCACGTTCCGATCAACTGCACCTTGCGATCAATTGCCACTTTTGAACACTTTAGGGAACTTTCGATACTATCTACATGTTTTCGATTGTGTTCAACTTTGGGGACAATGTTCTTTCATTATTATTTTTAAAGGGAAACCAACCCCTGGGATTATCGTGCTCTCATTGAAAGAAGAAAAATCAGATGAACGAACTGTGAAAATTTGAGCAAAATCGGACGACCCGTTCAAAAGTTATGACTTTTCAAAGTCACAGAGATATGACGATCCCTACCGCTCATGGGGATCCGTGCGATCGGCAATTTCGACGGAATCCGTGACGTCATGTCGGACAACTCCTCATTCACTCTGTATACAATTTTTCACATTTTCTCCCTTGTTTCGGAAAAGTCAACAAAATGCAAATTTTCGATTGGGGTATAGCATTTCTGTATTGATTCTGCATGTATTTTGAGAAGAATGATGTTGCAACATTACTCTAAATTTTACATTAATCCATTTTTAAAAATTCTATGTACAAAGTGAATGAGGAGTTGTCCGACAGGACGTCACAGATTCCATCGAATTTGCCGATCGCACGGATCCCCATCAGCGATAGGGATCGTCATATCTCAGTGACTTTGAAAATTCATAACTTTTGAACGGGTTGTCCGATTTTGCTCAAATTTTCACAGTTTGTTCATCTGATTTTTCTTCATTCAATGAGAGCACGATAATTCCAAAGGCTGGTTCCCCTTTAATGTCTCTGTTTTTCATTCTTTAATTTCTTTTGATTTCTTCTGTCAGGTTTGCAGCATAGTACAATACCAATGGCCAACCCCTATGGATTAGGAGTAGAGGAAAAGATCATGCCACAATACCTGAAGGAACTAGGCTACAAAACCCACATGGTCGGCAAGGTTTGTATAATTATAATAATAGATACAATTTACATGTATGTAGCACATGTATCCACTCTGCGGAGTGCTCGAAACGCTTTGCATTATTATTACCCTGGCTTTAGCCTAGCATTTTTTTATTATTATTACCCTGGCCTTAGTTTTACATGCACCAGCGCATATGGTATTTAAAGAAATGAATATTCATGCCAGGTACCTATTCACCTCACCCAAGTGACTTTTTATGCAATAGGGTCCTTGTCAAACAAAAGATTCTTATCAGTTGTTTAATAATAATAAAATGTAAGCATTTAAACATGCTATGTCTCTAGTCACCTATTCAGAGGAGCGAGATAAATTATCTAATGTTATTACCCGGCAATAGCAAAGCAGAGTTGACCGTACAGTCTAACCTCATTATAACGAGGTCGGTAGGACAAGAGAAATTACCTCTTTTTATTGAAACCTTGTTGTATCAGGGCCCAAATACAATATAATACAAAGAGATAGGACCAGGAAAATTACCTTGTTATAACCAGAGCTTGGTGTATCAGTGCTCTTTATAACAGGGTTTGATTGCATTAGCATTTTAGATATCCCAGAAATTTTCTGTCTCTGGAAATATAATGCATTCTTACCTGATCAAGGCGTTTTAGAGACAAGATATAAACGCATATTTTGTTTGTCGCGATTGATTTACGCATCATCGATTACGTCACAATGTCTCATCGCTCTGTCGAGTGGAATAACAACGATACACCCCTCTTTGCGCAACATCGTCTTTTCACAATACCGTTTGTGTACAAAATTGGCGGTCCATAATAGCGCTATTTCCCTCTACGTCCCCAGGGTTCCTAGGGCAGCCGATATGCTCATGTGCACAGACTAACTTCACGATCCAACGCGCGCAGTGAATTGCAGTGAGCCAGGCCGGTATGTGTGTGGACTGTGTGTTTACAGCCCAAAGGTGATTTGTAAACAAAAATTTTGGATCATACTTTTCCTAGGTACATTAAGTCCAACACTTCAATAAATCACGTCAGGTAATAATAATAATATTGACTGACCTTTCTTTCGGGAGATACCACAAATATTTCCCTCACTGGATCCATATTTCCCTCGTCTTCGACTCAGGAAAATATGGATGCCATGAGGGAAATATGTGTGGTATCTCCCTCAAGGCCGGTTAATATTATATAAATATTCTATTTGATTTTCTGATCACTCTTTCTCTCTCATCCAGTGGCATTTGGGCTTTTTCAAGGATTCTCTGATACCAAGCAATCGTGGTTTCGACTCCTTCTTTGGTTATTACGGAGGAATGCAAGATTATTATACTCATGAAATAACAAGCGTAAGTCGTGCTCAGTTCATTCATCAGATTTGTGAAATTCTTATTTTGTATATATATTTCCCTTGCTATTCAATAATAATAATAATGATAATAATATTGGCATTTATAGAGCGCTCTTACAGAAATATCTATCACAGCACTTTACAGCATTCTGTAACTTACTTGAAAATTGATTACCTACACAAAATAATAATAATAATAATAATAATAATTAGATAATTTATATAGCGCAGTCACTATACAAAATACAAACATCAAATCATTTAACTTTAATAACGAGGAAGGTTTTTAAGGAACATTGAAAGATAGCAAGAGAAGGAGAAGATTGAACAGCTTGGGGGAGATTATTCCACAGATGTGGAATTCATTTCCTTAATGATCATTTTTCACGTGTTCATTTATAATCCAACTGTGAATTATCAATTTTGATGAAAAGCAAAAAAAAGTTCAGGTCAGACCGTTTTTAGAGGGTTGGTCGATGGAGGGTATTTTGACCGAACCAATTTTTATCTTAAGGTTATTTTTTCTTTATCAGTTGATACCAGATAAACCAATGCTTATCGTACCCAATTGTAAACAGATTGTAAAAAACAAATTGTTCATTGATTTTCAGGGTCTGTCGTCTGAATTAGCGTTACCAAGAGATATAACAGCTCTTTTATTTTATTGTTAAATGTACTTCACAGTATTTTAAGAAAGGTGTAGATGATTGTGTGTAAATTTTACTGTATAAGCTAAAATTTTTGTGATTGTTTTATTAAAATGGTGGTATGCACAATTATTACACATATGAATCAACATAATGTATGTTAAAAGAGGTGCTCAGTTCAGTTTTATAAGATATTAAGCTAACTTTTAATTTGTATACATGCCCTATTCATTTTCTGGATAATCTGATCATTGTTTTCTAAGTATTAGAGAAATGCCAACATCTAAGAAATGCCTGAGGCAAAAGAAATCGTTTGGCTGCCCTACACTGACCCACTAAATATAGCCCATCCTTTACCTTTTTTATCTTTTTTTTGGCTTTTCACTAAAATTGAAAGCAGATCACAGTAAAAGTATGATTGAACATGTGGAATGAGATCTNTTTTCACAATACCGTTTGTGTACAAAATTGGCGGTCCATAATAGCGCTATTTCCCTCTACGTCCCCAGGGTTCCTAGGGCAGCCGATATGCTCATGTGCACAGACTAACTTCACGATCCAACGCGCGCAGTGAATTGCAGTGAGCCAGGCCGGTATGTGTGTGGACTGTGTGTTTACAGCCCAAAGGTGATTTGTAAACAAAAATTTTGGATCATACTTTTCCTAGGTACATTAAGTCCAACACTTCAATAAATCACGTCAGGTAATAATAATAATATTGACTGACCTTTCTTTCGGGAGATACCACAAATATTTCCCTCACTGGATCCATATTTCCCTCGTCTTCGACTCAGGAAAATATGGATGCCATGAGGGAAATATGTGTGGTATCTCCCTCAAGGCCGGTTAATATTATATAAATATTCTATTTGATTTTCTGATCACTCTTTCTCTCTCATCCAGTGGCATTTGGGCTTTTTCAAGGATTCTCTGATACCAAGCAATCGTGGTTTCGACTCCTTCTTTGGTTATTACGGAGGAATGCAAGATTATTATACTCATGAAATAACAAGCGTAAGTCGTGCTCAGTTCATTCATCAGATTTGTGAAATTCTTATTTTGTATATATATTTCCCTTGCTATTCAATAATAATAATAATGATAATAATATTGGCATTTATAGAGCGCTCTTACAGAAATATCTATCACAGCACTTTACAGCATTCTGTAACTTACTTGAAAATTGATTACCTACACAAAATAATAATAATAATAATAATAATAATTAGATAATTTATATAGCGCAGTCACTATACAAAATACAAACATCAAATCATTTAACTTTAATAACGAGGAAGGTTTTTAAGGAACATTGAAAGATAGCAAGAGAAGGAGAAGATTGAACAGCTTGGGGGAGATTATTCCACAGATGTGGAATTCATTTCCTTAATGATCATTTTTCACGTGTTCATTTATAATCCAACTGTGAATTATCAATTTTGATGAAAAGCAAAAAAAAGTTCAGGTCAGACCGTTTTTAGAGGGTTGGTCGATGGAGGGTATTTTGACCGAACCAATTTTTATCTTAAGGTTATTTTTTCTTTATCAGTTGATACCAGATAAACCAATGCTTATCGTACCCAATTGTAAACAGATTGTAAAAAACAAATTGTTCATTGATTTTCAGGGTCTGTCGTCTGAATTAGCGTTACCAAGAGATATAACAGCTCTTTTATTTTATTGTTAAATGTACTTCACAGTATTTTAAGAAAGGTGTAGATGATTGTGTGTAAATTTTACTGTATAAGCTAAAATTTTTGTGATTGTTTTATTAAAATGGTGGTATGCACAATTATTACACATATGAATCAACATAATGTATGTTAAAAGAGGTGCTCAGTTCAGTTTTATAAGATATTAAGCTAACTTTTAATTTGTATACATGCCCTATTCATTTTCTGGATAATCTGATCATTGTTTTCTAAGTATTAGAGAAATGCCAACATCTAAGAAATGCCTGAGGCAAAAGAAATCGTTTGGCTGCCCTACACTGACCCACTAAATATAGCCCATCCTTTACCTTTTTTATCTTTTTTTTGGCTTTTCACTAAAATTGAAAGCAGATCACAGTAAAAGTATGATTGAACATGTGGAATGAGATCTTAAAAGACATTTTCAGATGCTCTTTGGGTTTTCATCCCCATTTTAATATTATTTTCCTCGTGAGTTGTGTGAATTCTGTTTGAAAAATGAAAAATATCAAGTAAACTGACAGATGCTTTTATTAACCCTTTCAGGAAGATAGAACACGTTTTGTTGTTTCGTCCAATAACTTTTGATTCAGTGCTCTAAAAAATATACCTGATGTATGAGCAGAAATAGAAAAAATTATACACTAGATATGACCATTTTTCTTCTATCACTATTTGTCCCTGGATGCAGAGAATTTTTTTAATGAAAATAATCACTAAAATGGTCATAAATCCTTAAATTGGCAATGCAGAAATCATTTGAAAATCACCATTTTCCACGCAAACTGGCAACATTTAACTTTTTAACTCGCTTTTTGACAAAGCAGATTCCATATGGTAACATAATATTTTAGTGAAACATTCTAAAAAGAGAATTTAAATTTTAGTGTTGCCAATTTAGGAAAGGAATAGTGATTGAATTTGTTGTAAAATAATTCCTGTCCTTAATGGGTTAAAAAATAGCATTGGAGGTCATCAAAAGAAGATTTGTTTTTCTTTGCATAAGTGTGAAAAATGTATTGCTCAACAAATAATTCTTTTAACAAAATAGTGAATAGGCAAGTTCATTAATCAATTGATAACTGAATGAATTATTAAAACTTTTCTTCCAAAAGTCATGCTGTACTTGTTGGTAACAATATACACGTATGAAGAATTTTTTTTTGTGTTTTTCAATTAAAGTAGATATTGATAGAAAGTAGTAACATTAGAAAGTAGTGTCTGCTTTCAACATAGTACTGATGTTTCATAAAAAATATTAATTGGAAAGGGTCTGATACGATAAGTGCAGAAATCTGGCGTCACCAAATGTGTAATTTACCGCGCTGGTCCCATTTTGGGTGTGAATTGTATACAAATGCTGTGCGCATTAAAGCGCAAGTACTATTGGTGACAATACTTGTAGTTTTTGTAGCGATTATGACATTCTGGTGAATTTTTTTTTCAAACTCGATTACTCTTTTTAGGTAATTCATGTAGCATTCGACAGATATCCACTTTTGTTACAAAGCCTCAGTAGTTCTCCATGGATATAAAATTTGTCATATTTCAATTTTTGTTATCAATGTCTACTTTAATTTTTGCACAGAATGGCATGGTTGGTTTTGACTTTCATTTGAATGGGTCCGTCTACAAGCCAGTGTTTGGTCAGTATTCAACAGAGATATACACAGCGAAAACCCAAGAAATTATCCGCAACCATAACCCAAACGAGGTAAGTGTTTCATGTGAACGGCTCTGATTATAGTATACAGTCAATACTCTATTGAAATGAATACAGAACACCCAAAAAATTATCTGCAATCGTTACCCAAAAGAGGTAAGTGTTTCATGTGAACAACTCTGTTTATAAGTGGTCAATACTCTACCGAGATATATACTCTACCGAGATATATACTCTACTGAGATATATACAGCAAGAACTCAAGAGATTCTTCGCAACCATAATCCAAACGAGGTAAGTTTTTTATGTGAACGGCTCCATTCATAAGCCAGTGTTTGGTCAGTATTCAACAGAAATATATACAGCGAAATCCCAAGAAATTATCCGCAACCACAACCGAGATCAGGTTAGTGTTTTTGTGAACGTCTCTGTTTATAAGCCAGTATACAGTTGATTCACAAGGAGAACCTAGAATTAATTTATCCTTACTGAAATAAAACATACAACTAGATGAATGAATAAATACACAAATAAATAAACAAACAGATGAATAAATTAAAAGATAAATGAATAAATATATTTATGAATAAATTAATTGATGAATGAATGAATCAATCAATCAATCAATCAATCAATCATTAAATAAATGAATAAGTAAATAAATATGATATACATGATTTTCTCTCTTTCTCATTGTTTCTCAGCCTCTATACCTTTACTTAGCCCATAACTAAATGAATTAATCAATCAATCAATCATATCATTCATATAAGTAGAAGAATAAATAAATATGTTTTTCTCTCTTTCCCAGCCTCTATACATCTACTTAGCCCATCAAGCAGTACACAGTGCCAACTATGGAGGACAGAGACTTCAAGCACCTCATAAGTACTATGAGAAGTTTCCTCATATTACTGATGAAAATAGAAGAAAATTCTAGAATATCAGTTGTGAATTTGGGAACTTTCTTGTGATTTTATGATGTATCATTTCTCATTTTGTACACTAGCCTCTTTACATCTACCTAGCTCATCAAGTAGTACACAGCGCTAATACTACGAGCGGTTTTCCAATATGACGGATGAAAACAGAAGAAAATTCTAGATTAGCAGTTGTGAATTTGGGAACTTTTTTGTGATTTTATGATGTATCATTTCTCATTTTGTACGGTAGACTCTCCACACCATCAAGCCGTACACAGTGATAATCAACAGAGACTACAAGCACCTGATAAATACTATTATGTCTGATGAAAATAGAAGAAGATTGCAGAATTTTATATTTTTATTTCTCATTTTGTACATTAGCCTCTTTACATCTACCTAGCGCATCAAGCAGTACACAGTGCCAACTATAAGGGACAGAGATTACAAGCACCTCATAAGTACTATGAGAAGTTCCCTCATATCACTGACAAGAATAGGAGGAAATTTGCAGGTATGTAGCCAAAATTGATTAATACAGAGATAAAAACTGTAATGCGCAATACATTTATTTAGCGTTTAATAGGAAGTATTTGTAAGCGTTCTTTGCATTATTACTTGGCTATAGCATGGCTACCATTTGGCGCGCACTGCATTCAAGGAATTTCTTCCTACCGGTATCCAGAAATGTACAAGGATAGAGCTTGAAGTATGATTCACCAGCCGAACGTATTATTTTTTTCCTTTTTATCGTGTCATCATGAACAAATATTTGGCTCAGCTGTTTTGTGATTCACATAATCAAAAGTATTTTGGTTTAGTGGTTCTGACTCTCGCCTTTCAACCAGAGGGCCACAGTTCAAGTACCACCCATGGTTTTAATTTCCTTCAGCAAGAAATTTATTCGAAAGGCTGCACTCTACCCAGGTGTGATTGGGGACTGGTAGGAGAGGGTGTCTATGAGTGCCTATTTGGCTGCCTTGATGCCCGGCTTGAATTGCCATCCAGTGACCAGGTAATAATATTGGAAGCACTTTGAGCAGTCATACTGACTGGAAAGGCACTATAGGAATCCACATTATTATTATTATTATTATTATTATTATTATTATTATTATCATTATTATTCCTGAGGGTTGGCTTCTTTTCACAGTCAATCCCGTCTTTAGTGACCGCCCACTGGAGAGAAGGGGTCAAATGATGAAAAAAACTCTGTGGAAAATAACCATGATGAGTTAGGAAATCTGTCAATTATGGGGGGGGGGGGATAAAAATAAAAAGGTGATGCATTCAAGTGCCATTGTTATTGTTATATCCTTGATTTTTATTTTGATTTGATTTGATTTATTTATCATCTATTTCAATAACATTTTAACAATTGGAACAAGAAATTATAATGATTTCGCAACAGAAACAATATTTACATAGTATCAGTTACACAAAAATTAATACTGCGTAATATCTGAAATGCATGTCCTTGACCGGGGTAATGATATTGTTAGAGTACTTTAAGGCTTATGGGAAAAGCGCCATGTGAGAAATAAAATTGTTATTATTGTCTGTTTTGGTAGCAAAAATGACGGCCGCTTTGTTGAGCTTCATGGGAAAGTGCCATATAAGAAATAACATCATTATTATTGTTTATTTTTATAGCAATGGTGGCCGCTTTGGACGACTCGGTCGGAAACATCACCCAGACCCTAAAGGAGAGTGCCCTCTACGACAACACCGTTATCGTCTTCTCCACCGACAACGGAGGCCCTGCTAACGGCTTCGACTGGAACTACGCAAGCAATTGGCCGCTGAGAGGCGTGAAGCGGACAACCTGGGAGGGCGGGGTGCGTGGCGTCGGCCTCGTGTGGGGCGCCCCCATTGAGAAGCCGGGGAGAATGAGTGATGGGATGATGCATGTATGTGACTGGGTTCCGACGCTGTATGGGGTGGCAGGTGGGAATACCAGTACGCTGCAGCATCTGGATGGCTACGATGTCTGGGATATGTTGTCAAGGTAATTGATGAAATAAATTTGTATTTAACCACCAGGGTTGTGTTTCATAAAGATGTATGTGGATTTTTGCATGACTCTACAAACTACTGGTGACCCTTTTCATGCACTCGATGATAATCTCTGGCGCTGGTATTTGCCTGAGAAAGGGTCACCAGTCATTCGAAGATTCTTGCATATAGCATGTATATCTATGAACAGCTGAATGAAACCCAACTATGGAATCTATTATCACAAGTTGCAAATTGGATGCACATGCGATGATGATCCACGGCATTGTGCCTTATATCTGTGTAGGAAACCTTAATACGTTTTGGAAATAAAAAGCACAGACTCGGCCCCCAAGTAATGTCGGCATTTGAATACCCCACCAAACAAATGAGTCGTGAGCAAAGCTTTAAATATGTCCGCGCCATCAATCTTGCAAAGAGATGAAGGGAGGGATTTCCACCAGCTAGGTGTAATGATGGAAGAAGCTTAAATCTTCATATCCCTTTAAGTTCGTCATGTGTGTTTGGAGAATAATAAGAAATGAGAAAACACAAAGATGGGAATGATGTTGTTCAATGAGAGATGAAATAAAAATTTTGGAGCCTGGCCATGAATAGCCTTGAACGGTGAGAAGAATAACTTTGAATTAAATTCTGCTCTTGATAGGATGCAGGTGAGGATTAGAAACTTCTGACAGTGAACATTCAATTCAATTCAATTCAAATTTTATTTTTCATCTCCACATGAATGATAAATGTACATGCAAAACAATACGAAATAATACAATGCTATTTTTTACAAATCAAGGAAATTTACAAAACAAATGCAAAACATAATCAAACATATGTAATAGTTTGTACATAAAAGATTTGATGACATAATTTTGAATGTTTTTGTGATAAAATTATAATATTTCATTCAATGGAAATGGAGGAACCCATTAAAAAATAAATACTTGTAAGATAAGGGTCCCTCAGAAAACATGACAATGATCACGGTCTGATTTAATTCCCTCTAGTATTAGGGTGCAAAGAAGGGAGAAAATGGGATATAGGCTTACTACACATAATTCTGCATTATTTTCATGATAGAGCTTGACGCACCTTTTTGTAACACTTATTCATGTTCTTTTTGCAGAGGAAAGCCGTCCCCCAGGAACGAGATCCTCCACAACATCGACCCACTTTTGAACCTTTCCGCTCTACGTGTCGGAGACTTCAAGCTTGTCCAAGGAGGAAGATTCAACAGGACTTGGGATGGATGGTACCCACCCGAAGGCATGTCACACGGTTAGTAGTACTGGTAGGAAATCCATTACAACATTGACCCAGCTTTAAGTTTTCTGAGAGAATTCAAGTTTATTCAAGGAAGGTGTTTAACTTGACGCGGCAGCTGTTTCACCAAGTTAAAGTTAAATATCTTAAGATTGACTGGTATCAGTTCATGTGCTGAATACTTGTAAGATATCCAGTTATGAAGCACAAGAACTTATACTAATCGCTATTAAAGCCATTCTTAACGTTTTTCTCAACTTCATGAAACACTGCCTAGAAATGGATGGTACCCACCAGAGGGGATGACATAAGGTGAGTAGTATGTATAGGAAATCCTTCACAATATGTGTCAGGGACTTCAAAGTTACTTAAGGAGGGAGATTCAACAGGACCTTGGATGGATGGTACCCTCCAGAAGGCATGTCACAAGGTGAGTTAGTGCTGGTAGTAAATCTTCCACAACATCAACCCTGTTTTAAACTTTTATGCCATACGTGTCGGGGACTTCAAGCTCATTGAAGGAGGAAGGTTTAACTTGACCCAGCAACATTTTCGCCAAGTTACGAAAGATCCTATAAGAAGAAATGATGTCAATTCTTGTATTGTATAATCATAAGATCAGCTGTGATCACGCACAAGAACCGAGACCAGTCGTTCGTAATATATTGTTATCTTTTTTTAACTTGGTAAAACACCAAAACTTTTATGCCATATGTATTTGGGGACTTCAAGCTTATTCAAGGGGGAAGATTCAACAGGACATGGGTTGGCTGGTACCCACCCGAAGGGATGTCACAAGGTCAGTGCAATGGAACTTCTCGTAAAAGAGTTAATGATAATACAGTCTAACCTCGTTATAACGAGGTCCTTTGGACCAGAGAAATTACCCCTTTATATTGAAACCTTGTTATACCAGGGCCAAAATACAATAAAATACAAAGAGATGGGACCAGTAAATTTACCTTGTCATAATGAGAGCTTGTTACATCACTGCTCTATATTTCGAGGTTCAACTGTAATCTGTCTTATTTACCCATGGTTGCCACTTCAGTTTCACTAACTGTTCTTCCAGCAGGCCCTGAAATAACATACAATTTATAGCTATTACTACCCCGGTTTATTGAATGGTATGCGGGCATACAATATGATGTACCCTTTCCATTCCCTAGAGAGTATTTCAGCAGATTCATCAATTATGGCACTTAATGCTAGATTTATGAAAATGGCTGCTTGCAACTAGTCACCAATAACACCTGGATACAGTGCAGCACCGTATGGATTCATTTCATTGCTGAAGGAAATTAGCCCCATGGATGGGATTTGTAAATCATGCTTTCATTAATTAAAAGCAGAAAATATGACAGACATGAAAAAAAAGTTAAAGAAATGTGATTTAGAAGGTTATGACAATTCGAATAAATGTAGTTGAAAAATCAACCACATACAGTCAAACCTGTCTATAGTGGTCACTACAAGGGAAACAGAAAAGGTGGCCACTGTAGACAGGTGGCCTCTATAGACATGTTCTATAACATGTATTTTCACCTGGAGGTAATCAATTTAAGTGGCCACTATACACAGGTGGTCACTATAGACAGTGGCCACTATATACAGGTTTGACTGTATCTGTATATTTCATGCAAATTAATGATAATAGTAATGATAAATTTTATTCAGAAGCGCAGAGGGAATAAAAACTGAAGATGGTTTAAAGTGTTTAAAGTATGATTTGTAGAGTAGTTGATATACACCCTGAAAAACGTCACCTTAATATTTAATTAACGTGTTTTTTTTCCCTTTTCTCATTACAGAAGATCTTGTTTCCAAGCCAACCCCTAACTCTTTTGTCGTGACTTGTCCGCCCAAACCCTCCAATGCCTCTACCAATTGCAGACCTCTTGACAAACCATGCCTCTTCAATATCCGCAACGATCCCTGTGAGTTCTACAATGTAGCTGACTGGAATCCTGGTGAGTAATAAAGGTGTCATGACAGCTCCCTGAGGGACAACTCCCTGGGATCAATTCTCCCTATCGCATATAGCCGATATCTGGCTGTATATATACCTAGCAATACAGATATTACACACGTTGTATTGGAACATCTATTTTAAGTCTACACTTAGATTTCAAATTTCATTACAAAAAAATCCCTTGAATGTTTTTAACCAATTGGCTTCTGTAATGTAGTTTTCCTCAATATGCAAAGCCAATAGGGAATGGAAGTTTTAGTTTTAAACCTAGCATTGTTTTTCCCCCTGCAGGTATTATTGTGGTGATGCTCGTTAGAATCGAGGAGTCCTGATTGACGAGGGCCTTGAGGAACAAACCCCTTTATTGTTTTGAACCAATTGGCTTCTGTAGTGCAGTTCTCATAATAGGGAATGGAATAGTTAGTTTTAAACCTATCATTGTTTCTTTTTCCATTACAGAAATTGTCAAGAATATGCTCGCGAGAATTGAGGATTACTTATCTACGATGGCTAAGAGGAACAAATTCGTTTAATGTTTTAAACCAATTGGCTTTTATAATGTAGTTATCCTTAAAATGCAAAGCCAATGGGGACTGGAATAGTTAGTTTTAAACCTATCATTGTTTCTTTTTCCATTTGCAGATATTGTCAAGATGATGCTGGTTAGAATT
>BQKZ01005516.1:0-12041 GCA_036244855.1 Temnopleurus reevesii | reverse complement strand
TACTTCTTAAAACTAATCCCCCCGTCTGATCCGTTCAAATCTCCCAGATATACTTTTCAGCTGCTATTAAGATTTAAAGAAAGGAATGCAATATTGTCGGGTTTTCAGTCGAAAATGAGAAATAAAATGCTACATTAATATTGCAAAAAGTCCCCTCTACTTTACCATTTAAATGCTCAATTAAATAGCCAGGTGTTTTATCATGCAGTGGTTCCATATGGCTGATATGCATAATTTGTACTTGATCTCCAAAGGTAAACTAGCTTGATATGTTACTGTAACGCTCAATTAGCGATCCAGCCAATTATATACTTTTGCGAATTTCACGCAAATGTATCTTATATCACCCGATTTAGGGAATAAATCGCAGTGGCATTCAATATGGGCATATTGATAAATCAAATATACCGAATTTCTGATCTTAAAATTATATGACTATATACTAAACATATGATTTCGATGCGTTATTTAGCTTCACACCCGATTGTAAGGGGGCAAATTGGATTCAAATCGTAGTATATCTGACTGTTTTGACTCACGTATGACTCGGAGCAGACAATAAGTTTATATTACGCAATTTTCTCGATTTTCTCATTAATCTGACAATCCAGAAACTCAATCAAAGATTTTAAATTTGTTCGAATGCTTCTGAGATATATTATAATTGTTCTTCTTTTTTTAATACTAAAATCGGATCGCAAGCCAAAGTAACATGTTGGATGGGCTTACTTTGTTTAATAACGTATATTGAACTTACACTTGATGTAGGTATATATATTTTTACATTTGTATACGACATAACCTTTAAATATTATTATTTGGTATTTTTCTGCAAATCTATTAGGATTGACATTCGTTCTTAAAGGATCTTCTGGAGATAAAGATCTTTATGAATTCATTGCTGGAAAAGGATACAAATAAATGTCGTATGTGTCACACCCATGCACAGTTAGAAACAATGAAGTTGCAATGTTATATCTTGCAATAATGTAATGGTAGAGCCCTTTTGGCTGCAATCTTACATTTTTTCCTCAGAAAAATAGTAATGTGTAAGATGTTACAAAATATCTTAAAATTGCACCAGCGATGAGGCTCGAACCTACGCCATGAGGGATAATTTCCTTCCAACCAAACGCTCTACCGACTGAGCCGTACGCTGCTTTCGGTAGATGGACTGATTTATAAGGCATCAAACATAATTTCCGTATACATGAACGGTGACAATCCATTGTCCGTGTAAATATATCACCCTATCCCCTCGTGGCTAACAACAGTTCTAATGTCCTAATGTCCATTGCTCTGTAATAGCGGATACACAGCTCAGTTGGTAAATCGTCTGACCTGGAATGAAGCAATCCTTCATGGTGCGGGTTCAAACCCCACAACTATAGCATTTTCTTGAATACATAATGTAAAGTCAAACCTGTTTATAGCGGCCACTCAAATGGAAACAGAAAAAGTGGCAACTGTAGACAGGTGACCTTTAAATACATGTTTTATTATGTTTTCGACTGGAGGTAATCTACGTATGTGGTCACTGTCAACAGGTGGTCATTACAGACAGGTGACTGCTAAAGCCCTGGTCACATAGGATCCCCGAAGCAACACGATTCACCCCGACTCTTTGTTAATTCACAGTTAACTGCCTCAGAACAACGAGTCAGGGTGAATCGTGTTGCTTCCGGGGTCCTATGTGACCAATGCTTTAGACAGGTTTGACTGTATTTTGTAAAATATGAGACGTTATGAAAAGATATACAATCTTCCTCCCCACATGGTGCTCTGACTGTTACAATAGGTTGCACCCTTAAAGGTGCACAATAACTCTTTTTTCTTAGTGTGTAGGCGATACACACGCTATTGATGTATGCTGTGTAACCTCTTTTATAAGCCAACAAGTGTTGCTTCGTTGCCCGCCCTCTGAAAATTGCCCGACCCGAACTTTTTTCTTTTGCTATTCGCTAAAGTTACAGAAATATATCAATGAAATTATATAAGAAAATGTAAAATACAACCTTAAAAGTAATTTTAAATGCTACCTGAATTTTCACCCAATAATAAGATTTACTTTCTAAATGAAATGCGTTCCAAAATTATGATCACACCTACAGACTGATCCCATCCTGCTCTACAACGGTATCAGCGAAATTGTAATTATCACTGTTATTATGGAATAACAGTGATCATAATTACCAAAATATAATTGAAGGTGATTTTCTTTTTCAATTGTACGAATGCATTGATTAATCAAAACATTATTTAATAGTTTATATATCGAATTAAGGATAATTCAGTATGGCAAGAGGGTGGAATCAACCGGTAGGTGTGACTTTCCCGATAGAATGCTGAATCTTTATGAATTCGGGCAGACCGCGCCTTGCTTCTGACCATCGAGAGCATCCTCTCCCGGGGATCTGCCGGGGGAGAAGTCACGTCTATGACTGTGATAGTACCCCTCATCGATACCCGATCTATTTCATAGCAGGTGTTAGCAGGCCAAAGAAGGCCAACTCATTCAGTTCCACCTTCTTATATCGCATGGGAGTTCTTTACTCAGGGGGCAGTCACACCAACACGCTGATCCCACCCGGTTGCCGAATCGAGTTATCATAGATTCGCATGATAAAAGTATGATCGAATATTTTGTTTAATCAATGAATTTCTACAATCGAGGTTGAGAAAAATAATCCCCTAGATATCAAATATCAAACATAGCAAGACAGTAATAAATGTAATTTTGTTAATGGGGTTTGGCAGCAGGGCGAGATCCGTTTGTTGGTGTGAATGTCTCATATACCGCATGGGAGGCTTTTTTTTTTCACTGTCATTGGGACTGCGATAAATAATTGGGTAGTCACACCAACATATACTGATCCCACCTTGCTATCAAACCGCATAAATAAACTGTTAATCATTACTGTCTTATTCCCTTTATGATCGGATGTTTGAAGGTTTTTTGTCTCAATCTCAATTATAAAAATATATTGATTAAACAAAACATTAGTTCGTTGTTCGATTTTAAAATGATTTAGTTTGACAGCAGGTTGAGACCAGCCGATAGATGTGACTGCCCCACTATAGCGCATGGGAATTTTGTCTTTTCCATTCATTGGGGATGTGATAATTAAGGGCTGAATGCTACTGCTTAAAGGTATGTATCAGCTTTGGAAAAGGTGCACCTTCAGATATCTAATTATTTTGTGAGCTGCAGTAAAAATTATCCACGTAATACACGCCTTAACAAGAAACTAGAATATCTATAGTTTTTTTTTCAATAAAATCAATAAAGATATGACCATGATGACTCATTATTGTCAAACAATACAAAATGACGCCATGCATCGTTTTGTTTTGTTTTGTTTTTCTCCAGCACACCGCCACGTACACAAAGCCAATAGGAAATTGTATCGCTCACACGAAAGATCGAAACAGCCGTTCGCGTTGCCCCTACTCCAGCGGACATAAACTCAACTGGCGGCCAGTAGAAGTAACCGTTGGTTCGGCTTCAGTTGTAAGAAAACTGAACTATGCCAGAAAACATGCACTGAGATAATCATCTTCCAATTTTGCGCTGTTTTACATCGGTTTCTTTATCCAATAACCATCGGACAACTTTAAATTCATCAACAAAGACCCATCAGGCATACCCAAGCTCCATCCTTCCCCTTGTCATCAAAGGTCTGGTTTTTTTTTTCTTTTCTTTCTTAGATTTTGCTTGTCAGATAGCCTGCGAGGTTATTATCTTGTTTTGGTAGTCAACCACAATCTGCAGTATAAAGAAAAATGAAGGTCAACTCTGCCAAAATTTGCACCTCCCCCACCCCCTCCCCCAATAAAAAAGGCCCAGTTAGGGGATTGCTACACGTATTTATAAGAGAAATGTATCTGTTTACTTGACTCTACTTCTTTATCCTAGCCAGTCTTGTTTTGCAGATTGTCTGGTGCTCCTGTCTAATTGATAGCTGCCATTTTACGGGGATCATTCGTAATCCATGTGCACATTTTCAATTTCTGATTAGGGTTACAGGAAACTTAAAGGCCGACTCACACATTTGCGTTTTAGCCCGCTTGGGCACCAGTGATATTTTTGTTTTAATGGAAATGCGTCACTGGCTCGCAGTATTCGTAAATCAGACGATGGACCGACGTTCGGCTTACACTGAAGGAGCATATACGCTTAAAGTCAGCCCACCGTATGCCATGCGTTAGTGCGTCTTGGGAGCGTTGTCAATTTATCAAAAGTGCTGGACCAACGCAGGCTAAAAACGCAATGGCGTGATTCGGCCTTTAGAGTAGTGGGATTTAAGGCTCCATCAAATGTTTCCGTTTAAGATAAAAATATGCCGAGTGTACGTGAAATCTGAAAGACGTGGATCTTTGTGAATCTCGAAATACAGAGCATAGACGCTTGACTGACTTGGAAGGAGTTCGTCCAAAGACCTTAATGTAGACATGCGATAGCGTTCCTCCGTATTTCTGCGTTCACGGAGCGTCATGAACGCTGAAAAGACGTTGGCTATAAACGCAAATGTGTGAGCCTAAAGCCCCACGCCGTATACTTCTGCGTTTAAAGAGCATCTTTCAAATTTCATGAACGATGTGCTATAATCGCATGGGGTTATTGAAGTAATGTTTCTGATCCAGCTTTGACATTTTTTGAAGAAAAAAAAATCAATATGCGAGAATGTTATAACAGATTCACATCATGACTCGATAGGGTTTAATTAGAACATATACTATGAGCCATTTTTCTTTTAATTTCACGGCCTTCATCACAAAATATATTATTCAATCAAATTAGTATAATAGGCAGATCACGGTCACTTTTCCTGTGAAATATTAATTTGCTTGTATTAAGGATAAACATTTAGGAAGCACTGATTTTTAAAATAGTATTTTCATTATTTTTTTTTTGGTCAAATCATCCGTGTTTTCACGAAGTGAACTAGCCAAATTGTAACGTGACACGAAACCCTCGCAATAGATACGATACCATTGAAACGTATATTTCAATACGATACTCTTTGAATTGTAGCTATGTCAGGCAATGTTTGTATTCATGCAACAGTACTCTCTGGCCAAAGCCACTTCGTGAAATCACGGACGATATATCAAATCAAGAGGCTATTAGTTTGTGTTGAGATTGCGATAACTGTGCTGGGGCGGAAACAACCAAGCTACGTGTCTCCACTCGAAAATATATTTATATTACCCGATCTTACGAAAATGCGATATTCTTCATTCCTTTAAGTGATAATTTAAAGTAAGAAAGCACACCGCAAGTCAATGAAAGTAACTAATCGAGTATGCCCTCCGCATCGTACCTTCCGGGGGTCTGTTACAATTCGACCTTTTATCTTGAGTGCATTCGGTCGTCACTTTCGGTGGGTCGAGCTCGGATTATGGATAGCGTATCGCTTTTTGAAGTGTTTCTAACACGTAACCATCAATCAAGCAAGTCCTATGGAAAATGAAGCGCACTTTCAGGGAACACTAAATTGCTACGTAGCGAGGATGGGGTTTAGGACCGGGTAATTAATGTTTCCCACTAAACATAGGCTACATTTTCGACTCCAAGCATTTAAAAGGGTGGGGACAATAATCATGATTAATAAGACGTAAACCTGCATGCCATCGTACTTCCCTGTGGGCAATACGCCACGTAATGGCTTGTATTTGTTTTAGCCGTTGCTATGTTGATATTATAAAAAGAAAACAAGCAAAAAAGGAAACTTTAAATGATAATCCTTTCAATTTATTATTTATCTTTTAAAATGTTTTTTCTTTACAAAAGTAAGCAAATGCATTTAGAATCGCTATTTGTAGACTTATTTTTTTTTTTTATTATAAAAAAAAAAAATAAGTCTACAAATAGCGATTCTAAATGCAACCCTTCAGACACAATGATTGATTATTTCAATCAATGATCATTACTAATGTTTTCAAAAAATTATAATGAATTCCTTACTTATGGTTTGCACAATTACAATGAATTCAGTTCATACAATAGATTGGTTGGCTACATATAACTACACACTAAGAAATTAGGGTACAGTTAGGGTCCAAAATCACGCAAAGTCACTAATTTGAACCCCGGCATCCCTCCGGCATCCTCATTATAACCTATGAGGTTCAAAATTAATCCCATGTGATGAAAGCTGGTACGAAGGGTACAACATTGTAACCTCCCGATTTAAAACTAGTGCAGAATGCAGACCCCACTCTTTATACGTGATCGGAAATGAATGCTGATTTTGTTCTTATTTTACCTTTAGGAACTCTATTTCATACGTAATAGATTTAATTTATTACTATGTTTTTTATTCCGTTGATCCTTACAAGATTCGGAAGAAAAAAAACCATTAATACATCGATGTTTTGAATAAAGTTTATAAATAGCAGACTACAAAAGGAACACGTCTTAACCAATGGTGAGCGAGCGAGGCGACAGTGGCTGACCAATTAGGTGGCACTATTTCACGAACAAAGAGGGTCTGTATCGACGGTCGATATCGAGGGTCGATATTGACTGAGGCGCCGTGGCGTGCGCCTGAAATCTGTCTGTTCGGGACAGTCATATAGACTTGGGTTCGTTCCTGCCTGTGGGTTCGAAACCAGGTCGCATACCGTCTTTCGGGTGGAGACGTTAAGATGGCGACCCTCTTTCTCTTTTCTTCTTCTGGCGTTCAAAATTCAGAATTGAATGATACACGCCTCTAAACTACATCCTTTCCTTTCCTTTTTGCCAAACGCCAAAGATCTCATTTTGTACCCTAATGGTACAATTTTGCATCCCTGGGGTACAAATGTGTTCCAATAGGGAACAATCTTGTACCCTTGGTTGGGGTACAAAAATTGCACCTCACATTTAGGGTTCAAACTTGTACCCCATAGGGTTCACCCGGTGTTACATGGGATTGTACCCCTAGGGGTGCAAAGTTGTACCCTAATTTCTTAGTGTGTGCGTTTAATGATCAAATACTTAACACTGTCACACAGGCTATTATGATTTTTACATGAAAAAAAAATGAAATTAAGGTGTCTGATCGAAGTTATTACTTTCAAATTGATTGAAAGAACGACATCAAGTGTAAAAAGATTGAAATTGCATTAAGGAACTATTAAGATTTCTATAAAGTGTACCACGAACGATTTATCGAGTTATTCCTGCCATAGTGTGCCTATGTAGATCATATTTTCAATTTTAGCTCTTCTGCAGCACTAAATGTTGATTTTGAAGCCTAATATTTTCACAGCTAAGTTTACGTACGCAATCAACCATTTGAATAACTGATTTAGGATCTGTCATTTGATAATTTCTCAAAACATTGTTATACAATGCTTTCAAGCAAAAATACACTCATTTCCAAGGCTCGTTCGACATGGCACTACTATCGTGTTTAAATTATTTGGGTCTGCACAAATATAATAACATGCCGTTCTTATTTAGCGCTAATTTCATCTGATAAAGGTCTTTAAGCGGTCTACAATAAATGCAGCATTATTACCCTGGTTTTATCAATACCGTAGCAGCTTGTGAGGCGCTTATGTATTAAAATATATCTATACCAGGTACCCATTCACCTCACCTGGGTCGAGTGCAGCACACTGGGGGATAAATTTCCTGCTGAAGGAAATTAACGTCATGGGGGACTCGAACCGCGGACTTCTTCATAAAGGCGAGAGTCAGAACCACTACACCACAACGCTTCCATATTGGAATGATTGTAGAATGAACTACTCATATAGATTGTATCAACGTGATTTATGGTTACCCCGACTTCAGACACGACGCAGTTTACACGAAAAATTTATGAAGAAACGGCGTATAAAAACATAATGACTGACTGATTGTTCAGATAATGTGGTTCAAATGTGCGTGTTTTAACCATACTGAGTAGCTTTTATCATACACACTACAAATTAGGGTGCAGCTGACTTTACAATGGCACCACTTTAGGGTTTGTTTCTCCACCCTTAGGGCGCATATCCTCACCCTATGGTCGCGTTTATACACACTTCCGGTGCAATTATTAACTATTTGGGTGAATTTCTACGCCCTATGGGTGCATACCTTCAACCTAAGCATGCTAAATGTGCGTTTCCCGGCGCTTAAGACGCATTATGGGTGCATTCCTCAGCCCTCAAAGGTAGAATACTTCTTTTTTCAGCCTAAAATTTGTTTTTCCAAGATTGTTATGTTAGGTTGAAGAGTACTAAATGTTAGAACTTATCACCAATCAGTTAAGCACAAAGTTTGGTCATGATAAGCGCAGTTATAGTTATTCCAATAATCATTCTTTTATTCGGGCCTCAAATTAATGGACCGTGCTTTCGAAATTCAAAACAGTCGTTGATCAATAGCGCAAGAGTCTCTCTCAGTGCCTATTTCGCACGGTGTGACAGTGTATTGAAGTGCACACTATATGTGCTCTTACAATGTTTTGTGTGCGTGTGGTAATACGCTACGAGTATCGCGATACCGTTGGAGTCAAGATGAATTATAATAGAATAGATTTTTATTTGAATTAAATATTCTGGATTACATTCGACCAAAGTACTTCATTGAGGTTATTATTTTGGCTTGTCCGAGGTACACAACAAGTTGTAATCATAACCGTAATGTGTGCAAATGTATTTTCTACCTTTAAAGCGCACATTTCCACCCTTTGGGTACATTTATCGACCATGAGATTGTACAGATTATCTCCGCCCTAATTGGTGCTGGTAATGTACCACCAGTAATAGTACACTATTCCACCAACACGATATAAAGTATTTTCGAAAAGTTAAGTCGAACGCAATTTCAATGCTCCTTTGTACTGCTATTGAATTCGGTACCGGCTTGTCATTGTTGTGTCCGCACAGTTGAATACACGGTGTNCTAAATGTTGATTTTGAAGCCTAATATTTTCACAGCTAAGTTTACGTACGCAATCAACCATTTGAATAACTGATTTAGGATCTGTCATTTGATAATTTCTCAAAACATTGTTATACAATGCTTTCAAGCAAAAATACACTCATTTCCAAGGCTCGTTCGACATGGCACTACTATCGTGTTTAAATTATTTGGGTCTGCACAAATATAATAACATGCCGTTCTTATTTAGCGCTAATTTCATCTGATAAAGGTCTTTAAGCGGTCTACAATAAATGCAGCATTATTACCCTGGTTTTATCAATACCGTAGCAGCTTGTGAGGCGCTTATGTATTAAAATATATCTATACCAGGTACCCATTCACCTCACCTGGGTCGAGTGCAGCACACTGGGGGATAAATTTCCTGCTGAAGGAAATTAACGTCATGGGGGACTCGAACCGCGGACTTCTTCATAAAGGCGAGAGTCAGAACCACTACACCACAACGCTTCCATATTGGAATGATTGTAGAATGAACTACTCATATAGATTGTATCAACGTGATTTATGGTTACCCCGACTTCAGACACGACGCAGTTTACACGAAAAATTTATGAAGAAACGGCGTATAAAAACATAATGACTGACTGATTGTTCAGATAATGTGGTTCAAATGTGCGTGTTTTAACCATACTGAGTAGCTTTTATCATACACACTACAAATTAGGGTGCAGCTGACTTTACAATGGCACCACTTTAGGGTTTGTTTCTCCACCCTTAGGGCGCATATCCTCACCCTATGGTCGCGTTTATACACACTTCCGGTGCAATTATTAACTATTTGGGTGAATTTCTACGCCCTATGGGTGCATACCTTCAACCTAAGCATGCTAAATGTGCGTTTCCCGGCGCTTAAGACGCATTATGGGTGCATTCCTCAGCCCTCAAAGGTAGAATACTTCTTTTTTCAGCCTAAAATTTGTTTTTCCAAGATTGTTATGTTAGGTTGAAGAGTACTAAATGTTAGAACTTATCACCAATCAGTTAAGCACAAAGTTTGGTCATGATAAGCGCAGTTATAGTTATTCCAATAATCATTCTTTTATTCGGGCCTCAAATTAATGGACCGTGCTTTCGAAATTCAAAACAGTCGTTGATCAATAGCGCAAGAGTCTCTCTCAGTGCCTATTTCGCACGGTGTGACAGTGTATTGAAGTGCACACTATATGTGCTCTTACAATGTTTTGTGTGCGTGTGGTAATACGCTACGAGTATCGCGATACCGTTGGAGTCAAGATGAATTATAATAGAATAGATTTTTATTTGAATTAAATATTCTGGATTACATTCGACCAAAGTACTTCATTGAGGTTATTATTTTGGCTTGTCCGAGGTACACAACAAGTTGTAATCATAACCGTAATGTGTGCAAATGTATTTTCTACCTTTAAAGCGCACATTTCCACCCTTTGGGTACATTTATCGACCATGAGATTGTACAGATTATCTCCGCCCTAATTGGTGCTGGTAATGTACCACCAGTAATAGTACACTATTCCACCAACACGATATAAAGTATTTTCGAAAAGTTAAGTCGAACGCAATTTCAATGCTCCTTTGTACTGCTATTGAATTCGGTACCGGCTTGTCATTGTTGTGTCCGCACAGTTGAATACACGGTGTACGGACCTATTCTCTGCGTTCTAATTAACTTTTCAGAAATAGTTTATATCGTGTTCACCCTAATTTTTAGTGTGTAGGGAAATATTGGCATATCGTTCGAGCACATTTTCTTCATCATACATGTAGCTATGATCGGTTTTAGCATAGATCCACAGATTTGGTATAAGATCTGAACATATTGTTCTTGAAATTGACTACACAGTAGTAAATATACATTGATATGATCGAAGAAAAACCCTGATCGCTGATTCCGTGATAACGTAGTAAACTCCTTTGTCAAATAATTACCGGTATATAAAACAAAGAATGTTTGGTTTCGGTTATCTTTATCTCAGCAAAGCAATCTGAGATATTTTTTCAGAACTTTTCTAAAATTAGACAATTGATTCAAAATAAAACTGAATACGATTTTCCTCACTCTACCGTGTCAAAACAGCAACAGGAATTATTCTAAAAATTATTAAGACCTCGTCAATATGACTGGGAGAGAAGCCAGCTGCAAATATGATTTCTTTTTAAATAATAATCAATTTATAATATTAATTAACGGTAAGGAATGACTGAAATTTCCGATAAAGCAGCTGAAAATAGAGTAATTCCATTAGAATAAAAGTTGCATATGGATCAGTGAAAGCGTCTTGGTACGGTGGTTCTGACTCTCGCCTTTCATTTAGAGGATCGGTGGTTCGAATATCACTTGTGACGTTAACTTCCTTCAGCAGGAAATGTATCTACATTGTACTACACTCGACCCAGGTGAGGATAATGGATAGGAAGAATACTTATCGATAAAAGATTTTGAGCTTGTTTTATCATAATAATGATAGATGCAATTTATATAGCGCACGTATCCACTCTGCTGAGTACTCAAGGCGCTTTACATTATTATTACCCTGGCTTTAGCCCCTACGATCCTCTACTTAAAAGGCGAGAGTCACGACGCCTCCACGTTCACTTATTCACCATAGGGAAAGAATCACTTTTCATTACCACGGTGATTGTAAACATTAATCGAACCGTCCATTATGGTATCATGCATATAAATCAGTTAAAGCTTTTGATACGAAAAATTATTGAAATTTCAGAGTGCATATCATGCTAAGGTATCAAACATAATGACAATTGAAAATGAAAATATTACTTCACCAATCGGTAAAATAGAAGTCAGATTTACTCCTCCAACCTATCACCGTTTGCTGCTCCCTTTTAACAACAAATGTATGTGCTTTTAAAGGCCGACTCACACCTTTGCGTTTTAGCCTGCGTCGGCCGAGCATTTGTTAACATTAAAAACGCTACCTTCGAGCACAAAGACGCAAGTAATCCGGCGGACTGACGTCCGGCGTACGCTTCTTGAGCGCAAGCCTAACGTCAGTCCACCTTCTCATGAGCGTACCCTGTGCGCTCGGGGATGGTAAATTTGTTTCTAATTTTCAAAAACGTTTGGCCGACGCAAGATAAAAACGCAAAGGTGTGAGTCGGCCTTGATAACAAA
>BQKZ01005515.1:35145-48463 GCA_036244855.1 Temnopleurus reevesii | reverse complement strand
AGTTGTAGCTGACTCTGTTGATTCTGCTCTAGTGGTCAAACCAGCTGTTGTAGATTTAGTAGTAATGCTCACAGATGAAGCAGCATCAGAAGTTGACGTACCTGCACAAATAAAAGGTGAACAAAATTGTGATTAAGTGAAGCTAAAATGATGATTCAAGAGTAATGAAAATGAATAAATCAACTAATATTTACTGAAGTATTCTACTGGAATAAGTACATATCTTAATGAATAACAGTCATGTTTCTTCACAAAAATGATGTTGTGCATTTAAACATAAAATATTATTTTGTCAAATATTTAAAAGTCAATGTGAATGACATTTTTTGACTAAATGTATCCATTCATCAATAGAAAAGACCTTTGTGCAGAAAAAATAGCATATGACACAACCACATGACCAATTGCTTATTTGCATACTTGTAAATTCCCATTAAATTGCAATAATAATTTTGTTTGTCTTATTTTTTTTTCAAATCCTCTTACCATTTTTCCTTTTTTTTTAGTTTTAGATCCTTAAAATGTTCACATTTTATTTGTTAAATTGACAAAAATCAGAATATATAGAATCATTTAAGACAGAGAGGCTAAATTGTACCTTGTGTGGTGGCCTCTGATGATGTGGTCTCATCACTTGAGGTAACATCTTGGACAGTTGTTTCCAAAGCCACAGCACTTGTAGCAACCCCATCTGTTGTTGACACAGTTGTTGCTCCTAGAGTGGTTACATCTGTAGTAAAGACTTCAGTTGTTGCATGTGTTGTTTCAAACGGTGAACTTGATCCTGTTGTGACAACATTCCCAGTTGATGTTTCACTTTGACTTGTGCCATCTGGAGTGGTGACTTCCATTGTTGCACTTGCAGTTTCGAGCAAAGTAGTAACGGCTATTGTGTTTATATCTGAAGTCAATATTGTTGTTTCTGAAGGAGTTGATACTTCAGCTGTTGCAGAAGTTGCCGTTGAAACACTGCCTTGGTTGGTTGACAATGTGGTGACAGCTGCAGTTGTTTCAGCAACTGGAGTGGCAATTTCAGTTGTTTCAGTCACAGTACCTGCCACGCTGGAGGATAAAGAGTCAAAAGTTGATTCCAGTTGCGTTGTGGCTTCTGCGGAAGTTATTGCATTTGTTGTACTAGAAGAGGTTGTTTCTTCTACCGTAGATGAAGAATCCACTTTAGTTGTCTCCGAGCCAGGTGACACAGAGGATAAAATTTCAGTTGTTTCTGCACTTGTAGTGGCTTCAAATGTACTGGAATCGCTGGGAGATGCAGACGTTGCTGCTTTGGCTGTAGTTTCAGCTGCAGTCAACAGACCCTCAGTAGTACCAATGATTGTTGATTCTGCAGTAGTTGTTTCTAAGGCTTGCTTGGAACTGATTGTGCTAGTTCTTTCAGTTGTTCCACCATTTATTGTGGTTTCTACATTTGTTGTTTGCTGTTCTACAGTGGTAGATTCTGGAGTGGTTTCAGCTACACTTTCCTGGAGTCTCCTCCCGATATGATAAACATCTTTATAACACTCTGAAAAAGAGAGACAAACATGAAAAACAATGAATAATTTTGAGAATCATGGCATTGACATCAACATTGAAATTCATGGTAACATAGAAAAAACAAACAATGAGTGTCCAGCATCAGGAAAGAGAGTACCACTTTAACCAGCAATATCAAGATGATTTTAGGGTCCAAACAATTCTTTTTTCTTTTCACATCTAATTTCTATTGGCATTTTATTTTAGCACTTTATACATATCCATTATCATTATCATTTTTATTATAACTTTACAAGCTTTTCTGTGTACAACTCTTCTTTAGATTTATCATTACACTGTAGACATGCTCCATTTTGAAAGTTCAATTCTTGAAAACTTGAGTTTTTAATGCCGTTGATCGTTCAGTTTAGTTGGTTCAATACGCTAGATTATCATTTAGGGGTCTAATGGGGTGTTGCTCAAAATCAACTGCAAATCAACTGCAACTTTGCAAATTGTAACGCGCATTCTCATTTGAGCACATTATGCGCATTTAACAAGACGCGCATGAAACAATGATTTTGATTGGCACGTTTCGATCAACTGCAACATGCGATCAATTGCAACTTTTGAGCAACACCCCCTTAGATACCTTTAAAACAGAATATGCATCATTTGAATATTACTGTACTCACCTGTACTAACTACAACAGATACTGAAGTATTCTTCGTCCTGCTATCTTTTGATGTGATGGTGACTTGATAGAGGGCTCCCTCGTCTAACCTTCCAATGACGGAGCGTCCTTCTTCTTCGACGCTCCTCTCTGTGATGACATTTCGGTCGTTCAGTCTCAGACATGTGAGGTAGATGTGCGTTTGTGTATGTAGAGAGTGCCATCTTATATCTATAGCAGTGGTGTTCAGTGCCTGTGCTGCCAGCCATAGACTCTCTGTAAATTCATAGAGAAAGAATAAATTACCAGCTAATACCCATATAGTCTTTTGTCCCTCAGTCACTTCAAAGCTGCTTTATAAACACATCTCTTTCTTAACAGTTCTATGTTGTTGATTACACCTGTATATTTTAATTTTTTTTTATAGTAGTACAATTATATCTTTGTAATGTATTTTATATTGAGCGCCATGAGCAACAGAGCTTGGCGGATACCGGCGCTATATAAGTACGGCATTCATATTATTATTATTACTATTAAGTTAGAGAACGTTAAAAACTGCTACAAACTGATGGACTTCTTGTCTACATATGAACAAGCTCTACAGGTAGTTTATAATCAAGGATACCAGACGATAATGATGATGATGGCGATGATGATGATGATGGTGAAGATGATGATGGTGACGAGGATGGCGATGATGATGATGATGATGGTGAAGATGATGATGATGATGATGATGATGGGGATGATGATGATGATGGTGAAGATGATGATGGTGATGATGATGATGGGGATGGTGATGATGATGGTGAAGATGATGATGGTGACGAGGATGGCGATGATGATGATGATGATGGTGAAGATGAACTCACAGAGTGAATTCATTCATAGCCCAAAGACCATTTTTCCGATGGTGCATGGGTAACATTTTTATTCTTGGAGGGGGGGGGGGCACTGGGGGGGAAGTATTCTAGTTAAAGACTTCGTGCATTCATGGATAATCCACACATACTGCTTCCATTTTTGTACAAAAAAGGGGCCAAGTGGTATAGTTTGTTAGCGATGAATGCTCACAAGACTTGGCCAAGCGTGAAAAATAGGCACAGTATTGTCCATTTTCTATCTAAAATTAAAGAACATTACATTCAATACCATTAAAGCCCAACATGTTAATGCTTTCTAACACAGGTTCATTCACTGCCGACTATTTACTATGTTTTGATGACAGAATTACACTCTTTTGACTTATGCAAGATATTCAAATGCAAGCATCGCGGTCACGCAAACAATTTAGTCCAAATTTTTCATTTTAATGTATTCAAACATATTAACAGAATATATTGACTGCCTAGGCCTATGCTTATGAAGTTTAAATGAATGTATTTCCAAACTCAGGGTCAAACTCAGTATTGAGCTTGTTCATTAGTTACTTGGCGATTCTGCTATGAGCGATTGGATCAGCACTGCCTTACTAGGACGTCTCAATCCTTCAACACCAGCGGTCATACAACCGTGAACACCGCCCGATCGGCTGGGGTCGCAATCTTACTCACTCCGCTCATTCTGTCATTTCACGCGTGGGTGTGGTGGGAGCGGGAAATTAGAGATTGTTTTCAGAAAAGACTAAATGAAATAAACGTAAGCAGACATGGCAAGATTTTGGGTAACAATTTGGGAAAAGTAAGATTATTAACCTAAAATGTACTGACCTCATACGTTTTAATTAGATTTTCGTCTTAGCTCGTCGGTCGTGATCGTGAATTTCGTCTGCCCTCGATGTAAACAAACATGTGCCGTGTGCAAATAACAACAAAATGGGGGAAACCCCCTTCTCTGTGACAATGACACGCCCACCAAGAGTTTGTAGTTGACCGAGAATGTAAGAATTTAATACACTTGTATATAATAAAAGAAATGAAAACCATTTTGAAATATCTCTAAGATCAGCCGAACCTAATGATTCCCATTGAAAGAAATTATGATAACTTAGGCTTTTCATAGAACCATTCCTTCAGGAATGAATTTGAGTGAGTACAATGCTCCGCATTGGATTTGCAATCCTGATGTTATACAATCATTTATTTTTGGAAAGCAGGATACATAGGAATGCAAGAAAGTAGAAAATCAATCATATTCTACCGACATGGGGGCTGACCTATTTTTGGTATCCCCTCCCAGACGATCTGACAAAAAAAAATTGTGACAGAGTACCAAAAATTAAATTTTGGTAATTTTGTACGGCGCCAAAATTAAATTTTGTACCCCCAAAAGGAGAGGTTTGACAATGATTTAAAACAATGTTTTTTTTTTCTAGATTAAATTTGCGTCGCTTAGAAGCTACAATGTTGCACCCTTGTCAGTACATTAGGTGGAAGGCGTGTGTATGGTTGTGGCTTTGTTGGAGAGGGGGAGGGGGTCTTGGCCCAGCAAAGGCCGCCCCTGCCTGAGCGTATGTTTCTGTTCACCCCCTTTGTGGTCCCTCTGTGGAGTCTCCATTCATAGACTTATCTCTGCTCTACCTAAAGCCCTCTCATCTTCTTCCCGCTTTTTCCTTTCTAAATCCTTCCCGCTCTCTGCATTCACCTACTCGCTGAGAATTAACTAATACATTGTGTTAAACATTTCAACCAGCTACTACATTGATTATGTGCAATTTGCGCCCAGCCTGGATTTATGCCTGGAAAGAATAATATTAATCCTTGGCGCTCCCTGGGGAAGAATTTTTCGCATGTTTATAAGTTTTCCTATTTATATGAAAACTTTTCAATTCAATTGCTTAGGAGGATTCATGCAATGAATGATGCTAATAAGAAAAATGATATACAGTGTTGCTGCTCACAAGTTTGCATATTTTCTTCATTTTGAGCCTTTCCAATTAATTAATTGTCATTTAAAAAGTGAGTTATCTTGAACATTTAGATTGGGTCAAATAATTACTTTATATATAGGTCTGGAATAATCATTATGAGTGCAGGTTTTCTTCATCAACTTCTAAAATGAATCCTACAAGCATTTCCACGATAGCGAGCAAATTAAATCCTGCTTCTGATTTTATAATTTCATAATAAATGTTCTCAGTGGAGCATGGCATGTTCTACAATCATAGATTTCATACAAAAATATCAATCAATAATTGGCTAAATTTAAGATAGCGGTATAAAACAGAGAGTAAAATAGCAGTGATACTGGTACTGTATATTTATTTCCCATTATTATTTATGTCTTGACGTACATAGTCAGCGCTTTTAAATTATAATGAAATATTGCACTAAGATCGGTATGACGTGTTAGGATGACAGTTGTAATGTAATTGTTGCCGTTATTGTCGCTGTTATTTTTTAATGATGTAAACAAAAATTGTTCATGCTGCTTCTGATATTGAAAATTAACGAAAATGGTGACGATTATAATGATGATGATGATGATGATGATGATGATAATGATGAATAAAACGACGATGACAACGATGATGATGGATGATGATGATCGTCGTCGTCGTCATCATCATTATGGTGTATGATGATGATGATGATGATAATGATGATAGTGATAATGATGGTGATGATGTTGATGATGATGATGATGGTCGTAATGATGGTGATGGTGATGATGTTGATGATGATGGTGATGGTGATAATGATGGTGATAGTGACGGTGATAATGATGGTGATAATGATAATGGTGGTGGTGATGTTGATGATAATGGCGATGACGAAGATGATGACGATGACGATAATGATAACGATAATAGTGTTGGCCTTTGTAATGGTCAGTGATGGCTGCGATGATGATGAGGATACATATTTGATTACTATTTATTTCTTTATTTTGTTCTTACCTTTCTGATTGACACCTGATGTTGTTCTGCAAGGTCTCGGCGAATCTATAGAAAAGGGACAAAGAACACAATTAGAAACATTTTTGAATAATTTCGTGTATCATACAAATAATAAAAATAATACCTCTTATTTACCCAGGGTAGCCACTTTTAGCTGTATATAAGCTGTTCTTCCAGGGGCCCTGCATAACATGAGGTTATTATGCCGAGCACCTGGCAAGAAGGCAGATGTTCCCATTTTTATAAGTCTTTGTTTTATGACTCGGCCGGGGATCGAATCCACGACCTCCCGTTCATGGGACAGACGCTCTACCATTGCGTCACACATGTCCCGTTCAATAAATAAAATATGACTATAAAAAATCGCCCGAAGTTCCAATATCATTACAATGGAGCATTGAATTGGCGTTCGATTCAATTTTGCGGAAATTGAATTAAAAATATTGAAATACGTGTTATTGTAGACATCTTTCAAAATCAATCATAACGTAGATAACCCATGTCATATGAAATAAACATGATAACAAGTCAATCTAAACGAGAGAAAAAAATGTTGTGAAAATGTCATCAAGCGATCAATGAGGGTTTATAGATTTACCTCCAAGACAGTACATGAACTTGATTTATCATCGGAAAGAGGAACAAAAAGAAGGGGAGGAAGTAAAATTTCAGCACGTAGCCTGCAGCTCACGTGATGGGTCAATATGAGTCATAAATAACATATTTTAGCTTGCCATACGACACCTTTCTCTCAAATTGAATTGTCTATTAAACAATCAGTGTACTATTCCGAAATGTCGACTTTATGTCAAAATAATAAATACTCATGAATCCTTTTTGTTGAAGAATTACATTTAGTTTTACCTTGTTTTGATTAAAAGCTGAACGGTGGTTTGACACTTGGCTTTCGGTCACGTGTGATGACGTATTTTAGTAAGCTTATTATAACTTCCGTTTTTTTCAAACTTTTTTGATCTGTTCGTCTGTTTTTAATCGAAGCATGAATTTTTAGCGCAGACCAAGTCTTTAAGTTGAGCAACGAGCTGCAGAAAAAGCGTAAAGTTACAAGCTATCCGTCAGTTATACACACTGAAAAAAAATAGAGGCAAAATTATGTTGGTAAATATTAAAATATAATATCATATAGTCCAATCAATGCGTTCATGACCGCTATTAAAAAGAAAGCATTTGAATAATCAAAGAGGGGCTCAAATTCATTGCAAATAAATTTGCGAAAATCGGATAAAAATAACAAAACAACAAACAAACATTTCAAATACTTTTTGGCTCTTTTGAACTTGTTTTCGTTATATTTGTGCACCCAAAAGTGGATTTTACACAAAATAATGTACGGTAACTACAACAATCCGCAAAGTAGACATTCATTTGTGAAAGTTTACTATAGATCTTCTTCCAATGGACTTGCGGTCCCTTATCCAATAAAAAAATATTTACGGAGAGAGAAATAGATAGATAGATAGATAGGGAGAGAGAGAGAGAGAGAGAGAGAGAGAGAGAGAGAGAGAGAGAAGGAGGGAGGGGACGAAGGGCATGGCAGATAGCTCTTTTAGACATGAAATGTTTTTTTGTTTTTTTCAATGCTAAGACGGAAATATCACTTTCGTGTCACTGTAGTAAAATGTTATGCATAAAAAGGAAAAAAAAAAAAAAAAGAGAAAATATTAGTTCACCGGGTTCAAGATATATATAGCCACATTTCGTTTGAGGGAATGAACATGACGAACATCTGCAAACATCGGGATGACAAATTGCAATGTTTGTTCCATGTCTGTAGTACTAAAGGGGTGATGAAGCCCCTATTTCCAGAAAACGGGTGCAAATATTTTGGCAGTGTGTAAAAATTGTTAGCCACAGCCCCTTCCACTTTTAAAAAGGTTCCGCGATCCCCATTCTGACTTGTGCAATGTTATCGTTTGATATGTAGCTGCATTTGCCTTTAGGTATTATATGAATTGTTATATTAGAATAAGGTTAATTGAATCTATATAAATCAATTATCTATAGAGGCATATAAAATGATGATACACCGTGGTGTATGAAACGTACACGTTCATTGTCAGCTCGTAAAGATTATTTCAATGTTTTTGTTTGATTATGTAACACATTTAGATAAAATACTATATTTCTGCACAATCCACAAAGTATCGGTAGCCAATGATATTGTTGCATGCAGACAAAATTATCGACATAGCAACAATTCAAAGGGCATGCTAATGTACTATAATATAAATTTTGTTAAGTAACACGTTTCAATGAAATGATAAATGCCTTCATGCAACATTATACTTTGGCTCCCGTCAATTTGTGAAAGCATAGAATGTTTAGTTCAATATCATTATTTTCCTTTAATTGGTCAACATAGGTTAGTTTAAACTTCAATTCGAATAAATAACAATTTCATCTATTGCCATTCCTATAAATCATGTTCAGGCACAAAGAAAACTGGGCTTAGGACCCAGTTTTATTTTTTTTTTAAATTTTGCTTGTCAGCACCTGGGGGGAAGGGGTGCCGGTGGTGCAAAATTTTGGTTGAGTTTGGGGCCCTCTGGGTGTTCGATCACGGGTGTGTGCATGACATACAACAGTCGATATATGCTTATTTACATTATCACAGAACAATAGCTGTCGATTTGACTAAGATCTTATCAATAATCACAAAATAATTGCAATGCCCATTAGAAGTTGCTTCAAATATTTAATAAGAAAACTTTCCATCTCCTTGAATATGGATAATACTAATTTCATCCTAAATGTGATCCAACTTTTTAAACATTACTTGGACAATACTCAGCTGGTGCTTAGTTTTTATTGTTGATGGTGTTGATGATGATGATGATGATGATGATGATGGTAATGATGATGATGATGATGAAGATGATGATATGATGATGTTGAATATGATGATATGATGATGTTTTTGATGATGATGATGATACTGTTGTTGCTATTGTTGCGTAGTTGTTATCTTTAAGTTGGTCATTTTGATAAGACGATGGCTCGTCGATTTGACTAATAAGAGCTTATCAATATTCACAAAATAATTTCACTGTCTGTTAGATGTAGTTTCAAATATTAAACAAGGTAACTTCCCATCTCTCTAAAATATCTATAGGCCTATAGAATAATATGGATAATACCAAATTATTCCTAAAACTGAACCAACTTTTTAAACCTTATTTGGATAGTACTTTCCTAACTATGTTTAGATGTTAGTTTTTTGTTCATGATACTGGTGTTGTTGTTACTGTTATCGTTGTTGCTTTTTTTGTTGATGATGTTGATGATGATGATGATGATGTTGTTGTTGTTGTTGAGGTTTAGGGGCGTTTATCAATCCTACTGGATGATGATGATGATAATGATATAATGATGGTGTTGTTGTTGTTGGCGTTGCCGCTTAAATCACGCTTCATTTTACTTCTCCAAATTACTTTAACTTTGAAAGATTTATTTTAGAAGGATGTACTCAAAACTTGGTGAAGATTTTTTTTTAATTACTAGCATTAAAATGCAACCAATGCACAATTCATTTCGATGTTATTCACAGAGTTATGTTTTTTCATGAATCGCTCATGAATATTCAATACCATAAATTTATATTAGACCGATGGAAACATGCACTGAAATTATTCCTCTATTTCGATCCAATTAATAGTAGATTGTCGACGTGGGCTAGTTTTATTAAGTGATATTGGTTAACTTTATCTCTCACCAGCTTGGTAGCAAGAAATATATGGGCCATCTGCACTAGAATTTCAAAATAAGTTATTGATAGATCATGTATGAATATAGAGTAGCTTGACAAAATTTGTGAATCAAGCAAAAATATTATGAGCAGTCAGCTCCTAGGATTGATAAAACTGACCATTTTCTTCGCGTATATTGACTAGTCCCCATTATGTTTTTAGTCAACGCATGGAATTACTACTTGTTCATTCATATCGACTAACTAATGTTTGTCCGTGCCTAATGGAAAACTTTAATTTTTTCAAACAATAAATTAGAAATATGAATTTCAAGACTATTTGTGCATAGCAATTTTTCTGAGAAGTTTTAAAGTTTTTTTTTATTGTTATTATTTTAGGTGGCTTGAACCTCTTTTCAAACTGGGGTTGGGGGCAGGTAAAAAAAACAACGCATCGGTATATTCATCGTTGTCAATTTTGATGAAGAGGTGGGCTTAAAGGCCGACACACACCTTCACGGTTTTCGCCTGCGTCTGCCAAGCGTTTTTTAATTTAAAAAAGCGCTCCCAGAGCGCACTGTAGGCCTATACGTTGATCAGACGATGAACTTTCGTTCGGCTTGCGCTCAATGAGCGTACGCCGAACGTCAATCCACCGCATGACCTGCGTCTCTGTGCGTCCAGGGTGTTTTTAATGTTATAAAACGCTCGACAGACACATGCTAAAACGCAATGGTGTGAATCGGTCTTCAAATGTACAAGGAATTAGAAGAATGAAAGTGAAAGTGTCCATCATCACCTTTTGAAATTGAGGAAACATTGCAATAATCCACATTACGTAATCAGAACATTTATCATAAAGGCATTGTAATTGCCGCGGTATTGAGAGAAGTCTTTGAAGTTTTGCGTTTAGTCATCAGTAAGAAATAACGTTGCCTTGCTTTTATGGAATTCTTGAAATGAATCAATGCTTTATGTAACTACACCATGTTTAATTTATAAATTTGATTTATAATAATCTATAAATTGATACAGGGCTCCTCAGTCGAACAGTAATGATAAAATGAAAGGACCATCCTGTTTAAATAAAGCGACAAAATAAAATAATGACAAAAATAGATAAAAGGAGGATCTGCAAACTGGCATCTTTAAGTATTAATAGGTTCTATATTTATTCAATGGTGGAGGCGTGACAGTCTAGTGGTCCTAACTCTCGCCTCTTAGCCCGAGGGTCGTAGGTTCGAATCCTAAACATGGCGTTGATTTCCTTCAGCAAGAAATGCATCCACACTGTGCTGCACTCAACCCACGTGAGATAAATGAGTTCCGGTAGGAAAAAAATTCCTTGAATGCAGTGAGCGCCAAATGGTAGCCATGCTGTAGCCGGGTAATAATGCACAGAGTGCTTCAAAACACTTCTTATCAAGCGGTATATAAATGATGTGTATTATTATTATTATTATTATTAATTTGACGAGTAAAGATTATGCTATTATGTAATTTGTTAATTAATTAATTCATAGATTTTGCCCTCTCCTCATAAATAAATGTTATTTTACAGGGCATCTGCAAAGAGTTGATGAGTTTGAACAAAGCCCAGCTCTTTGGAGGTCAGTAAGATAAATCAATATAACTAAATTGTACATATGTTATGATATATCACATCTCTGTGTCTACAGGTCTGCTAGAAAATCGAACCCCGTTCCGCCCTGAAAACAGAAAAAGTGCATGAATAATAAGGAGTTTATTTAGCTGTTTAAAATGCATTATTACATCATTTTCCTTGTGCATATACCAGTTGTCTAACGTCTCGAATGAAAATGCAAGAAATTATCATAATTCGTTCTCCTGAGCGCCGTCAGACCTAGCTCGCTTTCTTCTGACAGTGTGTAATAAAAAGATAAAATTTTGATTGTTACCTGAAAATTGTTCTGTTGCTTTGCTGAGACATATCGTCAACAGCATTAGAATATATCCAAGAAATAGATTCATTGTTGTTCACCCTCATTCCGCTCGAGATGTCATCAAGTCAGCGAACATATCCATATATAAATCCAATCAGTACATTGACGGAATGATGAGAAGTTTGGCAGATATTTCCTTTAAAATATATCTCTGGAGTATATGCGAGATGACTTCTGGGATTATGTCCACAATATTGACAGATTGCTTTATTCAAAATGTATTCAAGATTTCCTTTCTCACGAAAATTCAGCAAGTGCTTTGGAACCAAGAACGGTGTATGCAGTTATACCAGACGCTTGTGTTTTGGATTTTATTTCCTGGCAAGTAATCAAAGATGAACTGTTTAAGATTTTTTTTTGAAAATCCAAATCACGATTGATTCATCCTCACGCTCTCAAATCCAAAGCGATGTCGATGTGGATAACGTCTAGCCAAGCCTGAGGTAAGAGCTAAGATGTTTCGACATCGTCTCCGGATATCTCGATGTCATTGATGTCCGACCGACTTCGATTCTGACTTGGTTAATGGATATCGAAAGGTCCAGTGGAAGCGGATCCCGCGGGCGATTAAGAAGATGCAACAATGCAGTCTCCCCCACCCTTTTCAAATAGTCTTACGTAAAGACTTTGTTCAGTGGTGGAGCATCTATTTCGGAATTTAGTCCAAAGATACGTCACCGTAACCACCGTAACTTTTTAATAGATATGCATTAATTTTTAGTTGACGAATGTACTTGGACTGAATAATAACGTATATGATTAATTTGATATTATGAAAATACAGCTTACGGAGTTGTAATGTTATGGAGAACGAGTCTGGAGACTGAATCTATAGACTAATGAAACCTCTCATGACGTCTAAGCAAACACCAGTTCTATTGGTTCAATCTTTCACTTGCAAATGCTCCTTTCAAATGCATTGTTTGCCCACTCTCTCCATCGCGATACATTCTATTAATTCCCAAACCCACACAGCAAATGCATACAGAGAACAATACCAACATTTATATGCTGTTCATCATGCAATAAATAATTCCTCGAGTAACATTCAACATTAATAGCATGCTTAAACGTCGAGAAAACATCATCCTGATCATAACACAGTCTTGAAGATGCACACGGTCTGACTGCATATCACTCGGAAATATTGAGTATTATGTAAGTCCCATTGTCTGTTTGTCATGAAAGAAGGTTTGTGTAAGGCTTTGTAAACATGACTTCTTTTCTTGTTCTCTTTAGGCGTGGTCCTATTTGAAAAAATAGAGAAGTGAGAATTGTTCGAGGACATTCCCATACCTCACGGATAGATCTTCCTTTCCATTCATAAAATATAGTGAACGGTTTTAAAGTCATTTGGAAAGAGGTGTCACATAATTATGTGAGTGAGAGTGAGAGCTCATACCTCACTCACACTTACCCAGTGAACAATCAGAGTTTCTTAGTCTGATATAGCACACCGACTATTTTCCGCTCATTTTTTTTGTGATTGTCGTGCTTGATTGTCTGAGAGGTCTAAAAAATCTCGCTGGTTTTATCTCAAAGTTTTAGGTATAAACATGTATGGGGGTAGTTCACCTGTCACATAAAATGTGTGTCGATTGCAAACGTGTGCCAAGGAGAGAATGAAAAACTAATTCAAAATTCCCCCACAGGCTTAGGG